>CALNHX010003385.1:0-151148 GCA_940337035.1 Agriotes lineatus | reverse complement strand
TTATAACCTCAGTTACTGTGCAAAAAAATAAAATGAAAGAAATGCAAAGACAGTTAGATTTGTTGCAGGCTCAATTGAATGCAAGGAAACCTATAACAACAACGCTAGCAGTAGGAGGGCTCCCGGAATCCAAACATTTAAATGAATCGAACTATAGCGATTGGAAATTTTGGATGAAGAACTTTCTTATTGATGGAGGGCCCTGGAGCTGCCTGGAATATGCGGAAAGTACCGAGGTAGATAAAGAGCTAGATGCGAGAGCACTGGCCAAAATTAATTTGTCACTTAAACCTATTGCCGCTAAGGAGACGAAAAGGGCAAAGACAGCAAAAGAAGCTTGGCAGTGCCTACAAAAGAGATTTGAAGATACCGGTCTTGTTCGACGTATCGGGCTATATCAGAAGTTCTGGCGCACACGATTTGAAGATTTTAAATCAGTTTCTGGATATATTGATCACATTACATCAATAGCTGAGCAGTTAAAAAGCATAGGCAAGACGATGGATTCTGAAGATATAGGAATGATAATTTTAGGTGTATACCAGATAGTTTTCAATCGCTGATCTTGGGGATACAAGGATCGAATCAAAATATTACTGTAGAGTTTGTTAAAAACTTGCTTCTGCAAGATAATGTCAAAAATATTAGGACAAACCAAGAAAACAATGCATTTTTTGGTCAGAAGAAATGTCAACCAAACAAAAACAAGGTTCCACAGAAGCCGAAAGGTAAAGGGCCCCGCTGTTTTGGTTGTAACAAATATGGTCATATTAAACCCAACTGCTCAATAGGGAGAGCAGAAACACAAGTTCCGAATACCAAATCAAAAACTGAAGAGACATTTGTTGCAGCAGCATGTGGTGGTAAGCGTTCCGAAAATAACTGGTATGTAGATTCTGGTTGCACATCGCGTATGACATCACAAAAGGATTTAATTGAAAACTACGAAGTTGGCAAAAACAAAACAATTGGAATTGCCAATGGAAGTCAAATGACAGTATCCGGCAGTGGATTAGTGCGACTTCCACTTACCACTGGTAGTACGGCTATAGTAAAAGAGGTAGTTCACGTTCCAGATCTATCAGTAAATCTTTTATCAGTCGCAAAAATTGCCGAGAAGAACAAAACCTTAATATTTGACAGTGAAGGATGCAGGATCGTTGGATGTAAAATCAAAGTAGATGATAAACAAATCATTGGAAGGGAAAATCTTGACAGTAATATGTATCGATTAGATGCATCTAAATCAAATTGAACTTTCATAGCATCAGTTGCAACTTCACAAGGAATTTGGCATCGAAGACTTGGACACTTGAATCAGCAGTCGATGATTTCACTACAAAGGCACTTGTGTACAGGTATAAATTCATTTTCCGATTCAATGACACAATGTGTAGCTTGTATCAAAGGTAAGCAGAATAGATTACCATTTGTAACATCTGCAAATGTAAGGACAAATGGTATTCTGGATTTTGTTCACTCAGATGTTTGCGGACCAATGCAAGTAACCTCGATTGGAGGAGCGAAATATTTCTTAACCTTTATGGATGATTATTCACGAAAATCGTTTGTGTATTTCTTGAATTCCAAAAATGAAGTTACAGAGAAATTTGAGGAATTCAGATCTCTAGTAGAAAATCAAACTGGCAGTAAGATCAAAGCACTGCGAACTGATAATGGAGGAGAATATATAAACAATAAGCTTTTTACAATCTTAAAAAGTAATGAAATTCAACATCAGACAACTGTTCCCAGGACCCCGGAACAAAATGGAGCTTCCGAACGTCTGAACCGCACACTAGTTGAACGAGCTAGAACCATGCTGATGGATGCCGACCTACCCACCGAATTTTTGGCAGAAGCAATAAGCACAGCAAACTATTTACGAAAGAAAGCTCCAACTAAGGCTTTAAATAAGGTGACACCCGAAGAGGCATGGTCGGGAAAGGTGCCAGACTTGTCTCACCTTAAGGTTTTTGGATGCATCGCCATGGTTCATGTATCCAAGGAACTAAGACAAAAGTTAGATGCAAAATCAGAACCACACATCTTTGTTGGATATTGCGAAAATACAAAGGGATACCGAGTGATTCACCCACAAACCAAACGCTTAATCAAGACACGCGATGTGATATTCTTAAAAAATACATTTGATATAAATAATGTTCAGAATGTGCCTTCACCGCAAACTGAAGAAAGCACATCAACAGAGCATCAGATTTTTGAAATAATACAAGCAAAACAAAATGATCATCACGCAGGCGAAGAACACCAAGAAGATGAAGAGACCAAAGAAATAGTTGAAGAAACGCAAGAAAATGAAAGTGAAGTGCAAACAAGGTCAAGTCGTATAATAAAACCAAATCGTAACATTTTTAACGATGATTTCCTTATCTATCAAGCAGAATTAGCATCTAAAGCTGATCCACAAACCTTCGAGGATGTTATGAGATCAGAAGCGATTGAAGAATGGAAAGCGGCGATGGACCAAGAAGTGCAAGCCCACTTAGCAAATGGCACATGGGAATTATGTGACCTTCCCCCGGAGAGAACAGCCATCAAAAGTAAATGGGTCTTCAAAGTCAAATATCAATCTAATGGAAATGTTGAACGTTATAAGGCAAGACTTGTAGCAAAGGGTTGCTCGCAAAAATACGGCATTGATTACCAAGAAACCTTTTCACCCACAGTTCGTCATAGTTCTATAAAATTTCTAATTGCATTAGCTGCAAAGTATGATTTTGAATTAGATCAGATGGATGTAATCTGTGCTTTTTTGCACTCCGATTTGGAAGAAGAAATATACATGGAACTACCGGATACATATCATTTCACACACCGTTATTGTCGCTTAAAGAAATCAATTTATGGGTTAAAACAAGCCAGTCGACCCTGGTATAACAAGTTGGATAAAGTACTCAGTGAAATTGGACTTCAGCAATCTAAAGCAGATCCCTGCATCTATTTTAAAAGTAAAAATGGAAAGTTAATTATCCTGGCCATTTACATAGATGATATCTTGTTATTAAAGAATGATAATTGTGAAAAAGAAAAGATATAAAGGGAATTGATGCAACGCTTTAAAATGAAGGATCTTGGACAAGCTCGCTACTGCCTTGGCATCAAAATAGTGCGTGATAGATCGGCAGGCACAATCAGTATAGATCAAGAAAGGTACATAGAAGATATGTTAACAAGATTTCGAATGAGTGATTGTAAAGCAAGTGACACCAATCAAAAACTCACAAAGGAGATGTCACCGAAGACCCCGGAAGAACGTGAGAGAATGCAAAGGGTTCCATACCGAGAAGCAATTGGAAGCTTATTATATGCATCACAGGGTACTCGTCCAGACATAACATATGCAGTGAGAGTATTAAATCGTTTTGCTAATGACCCTGGAGAAGCACATTGGACCGCAGTGAAGAGAATTTTCAGATACCTAAAGGCAACAAAAAGTATGAAGATTCACTACTACCAAAAAGGTGATGACCTGATCGGCTATACCGATTTCGACTGGGCCACTGATATGGATTCTCCACTTCAGGTTTCGTATTCTGCCTCTCAAATGAAGCAATCAGTTGGGCTTCTAAGAAGCAACAAACAGTTGCACTATCTACCACAGAAGCAGAGTATCTAGCAGCAAGTACGGCAACTGAGGAGTTAATTTGGCTACGTCAATTCCAAAAGGAGATATTGAAATCAGCATCAGGACCAACCAAGTTATTGTGCGATAACAAGAGCACATTACAACTGGCTGCCAATCCTTTTTTGTCTGAAACTAACGTAAAATAAAATGTTAGTTACTTATTACAATAACAGCGGCTATGAGAGACTACGTACAAATAATTAAAATATTAAATATGAAGTTACTGGTATCTAAGAAAAGACGGCGTAGGGTAGTGTAGAGGAATTGTAATTTAATAATGAAAATTCTAAGGGAAACTGAATAAAAGTACTTTTTTTGTATTAGCCAGCTTGATTATAGTCATACTAAGTATGTAGGTATTAGTCTAGGATATTACAGAAGAAAATATAATCGTTTCATACTGACAAGGCATTTCATCTAAGTAAAAAATAATAATTTAGAGTTTATAAAAGTCATATCTCTGACAACTAATTTGTGATATGTAAAAACACAAATGTTTTACTGAAATGTATCTGGCTGATGACATTTATTCAGACTTACGAATGCAAAAGCAAGACACCTTTAAAATATATATTTAATTTGATACCTACAGGGTGTTATGGAAATGAGTGCAAATATTTTAACCCGTAATAGAACTCGCTAAACTGAACAACTTTTCTATTTATCGTTTTTCATTTAATCTCATATTTTTTTAAGCATTTATCTCCCCCAATTTGACGAGCCTCTTGGTAAGCAAATCTAAGTTAAAGGTGAACGACACAAGTATATTGAGACTGCAAATTTCTTGCACAAAAAACATGCAGTCAATAACTTACCTACTCCAATTGATAAGGTACGTTGGTAACCAGATGCGAACTAAGGCCCTGAGCACACGGGGATTCCTTATGCGAGATTCAGTATGCGGTATACAGAATCGCGGGCTGTTCAGACAGGGCGACTGAATCTCAGACGCGGACCTTCAGTCACTTGCAGTGCTGTGCTGTTATGGACCTAGCTCTGCTGTTCTTTGTTTCTGTCGAATTAGTCTGGATATGCTGTATTCAAAGACAGGGATTGGGCTCTACTAAGCTAATATATTTTTAATTGTCAAATAATGTACGCTTCATGATCTTTGTATAGTAACGAACGCACTGATTATTCGATTTAAATACAAGTTGAAGAAAATCTGCTACGCCTATGATATGATATCGTGTGTTGTGACTCGCAAAAGTGTGCGCGTCCAGGCCCTGGACACACGTGGATTCTGTATGCAAGATACGGAATCCCAGATACAGAAAATACACGCGTTTAAATGGAGCTGTTCACACGGCATTCAGCGACGCGTACAGTATCTGGCTGCAGATTTTCCTTATCTCTCCTTTTCGGCCGCCGGCGACAAATTCTGTATCTCGGATACCGATTTACCATTGGAGCATATGGAGCATATGAGTCCACGTGTACCAGGGCCTGGACACGCCTACTTTTCCCAGCCAGAACATATGATATTATATCATAGGCGTAGCAGATTTTCTTTAACTTCTATTTAAATCGAATAAGTAGGGCGTTTCTTACTATACAACGATCATGGAGCGTACATTATTTGACAATGAAAAATTTATTAGCTTAGTAGAGCCAAATCCCTGACTTTAAATACAGCACTTCTAGACTAATTCGACAGAAACAAAGAACAGCAATGCTAGGTCCATAACAGCACGGCACTGAAAGTGACTGAAGGTCCGCGTCTGAGATTCAGTCGCGTGTCTGAGCAGCCCGCGATTCTGTATCCCGCATACCGAATCTCGGATACGGAATCCCCGTGTGTTCGGGGCCTAAAGGTTTTATGAGTACCTAGGTAGTTTTTGTGGGTTTCCAGATCAAAGAAATGTTTTTTGTGTTTTGTGCCATTGAATTAAAATATTAATCCATAGGCGGGTATGCATTTTTAGAGTAAAACTGTTTTGAATTTTAACTCAGTTTTGAGGGCGTTTTCGAAAAAATTATAAATGGAGAAGTTGTTCAGTTTAGCGAGTTCTATTACGGCTTAATATATTTGCAGTCATTTCCATAACACCCTGTATATTAGTTCAACACAACCGTTGTCAGTTGTATTTCCTTTTGCTAGTAATGTGTCCAAACTTGTCTATTTGTTGAAAATAAATTAGATTAAACTTAGAACGCTTATAATTAGCAAAAATTTTAAATTTTTAACCATTTGTCAAAAATTACAAATTCTACAGAAATCGTACAAAATAGAGAGCTAGTTGAAGAGAAAAATTTTCTCCAAAATTTTAAGCCGAATTCAAGAATGTAATAATACCGGGTGTTCTATTTAAAATAGGAGTTAATAAAAAATGAAACCCATTTTAGAGGTATTCAACTGGAAAATCACCTATCTCACATAAAAAAATGTAATAAAAATGTAAAGTTTGAAAAAATTGTTAGACCAGTTTTTGAAAAAATCGAAAAAAACAGAAAAATCAGAAGAGTAAACACCATACTTCCGGCTATGCGATTTTTTTCTAAATATTGCGGTTTTATCTACATAGTACACAAAACTTATATATGAAGTTTAAACGCCATACTTCTTTTCGTTTTTAAGATATTCTGTTCGCACACACACGCACAGACTGACAGACTGTCACAAAAAAAGAGGCAACCTGCGTTTTAGCTAGGGTAAAAAAATCTGAAACCACCAGATCGCAGATTGACTGATTTTTGTTTAGCTAACCACACTTACATCGTGGGCCGAACTAGCTCTATTCGGCGCTTTTTAGGTCGTGGATTTGGAGCTCAGCGGTGCTACCTGCAAGCAGCTACGAAACGCAATAAGGCGCCAGGAATCAGAGTGATTCCGTAAGAAATAAACCAACAATGGTTGACTAGAATTTATTAAACATAAAAAGGTTAGTTGAACCTCAAAACGGTATAAGTAGGTAGTTTATCAAATTATCTAGATTACTCAATAATGTCTCAAAGTCTCATGGAAGGTTTACACACGCATAGTTTTAAGAACCCCTTTGTGGGTTTTTTAAAACATTTAAACTCGTCGGATTAATCGAGAGATGTGCACATCGCCGTCAGTAAAAAACCTTAATCCCAGGTCAGCGATAATCCAAGCGTGAGTGCGCCTTTTACAATAAATTTGAACATATAATGTTGTGATAGTAATAATTAAGCATTTTGGGGAAATAATAACATATTAATAGCGCATGAATTTTTTACGAATTGGCGTCGCAAATAAATAAAGTTCACCACACCAATCTCTGGCGCTTGCTGAATAATCGAAAAGCGGCGTGAGCTGCGAGCTGCCATTTACGGGAATTCCGATGTCGACGGCTAGCTACACGTGGTGCCTTCAATTAAGCTGCCGGAATTGGAACGTGGAGAACAGCTTGCTTCCGTTCGCCAACCGCAGGAGCACAGGAAAATGGTGGCGAGATATTCCCTCGTACGGTAATTGTCGAGAAAAAAAAGCCGCCTGTTCCAAAGGCTACTATAAGAGAGCTAAAACAAGAAAGATTTCTCTTTCAGCGAGCCGCTAGGCCGAGTAACCAAAAGAAGAATGCTCTTAGACCAAATTGTAAGACGCGTGGAAAGAGAAGACAACAAAAGCGCTGCACTCGGCAGATAGTGAGCGGGGATTCAAGCAGGTATACAGATGGACGAAACTGGGAAATTAACAATTCCAAATGCGAACTGATTACGATTTAAATTAAAATATACAGGTTAACCAGAAATAATTGGGTAAATGGAGAAAACAATTAAGCGGCGCGAAAAATGTTTTCAAGACCAATGAACAAAAACATGTTATTTGGGTTCAGGGGACTCTAAAACGTTAAGATCTGTTGAGAACTCAACCTCGAATTTTTGGGTTGAATCCAATACTTCCTTTATCGTAACGGGAAATAAAAATATATTATCCCACTTAACTTAATTGGCTTTATTGTAGGAATTAAATACAGTAGGATTTTTACTCCCCAGTATGATGTTTACACAAGAAATAGTGGGATATAATTTCTATTATAAATAGGTTAACGATCATTTTGCTTTAACCGATTTACTGTTGTAATGTTTCTGCCACGATATTTGTTGTGACAACTTTTTAATTAAAGCATAAGCGTAATTATGATATATTTACTTACTATCTGTTTAACAATAAACTATAACGAGCTTGCATTACAGATGTGAACTTTAAGCGCTGATTGTTACGCACACTGGTGATCGATAACTGACATTTAAGGAAACCTTAATTATTGGACATGGATAGTAATGGTGATGAATTATTTATCAAACGAGAATTAATTGAAAATTCCAAGGAAGTCTGTGATTATTCTGAAATGGATATCAAACAGGAAGTGCTTGAAATAAAAGAAGAAAATGATGCAGAATTCGAGCTTTATAGTTGTTCTGATTGCCAATACCGAGCAGCACAAAGAGCTGATTTAGTTAAACATATGCAATCCCATCCCTTCGATAAGTTTAATTTCTGTTCTATATGTGATTATAAATCAGCTGATAAAGGCAATTTTGTTCGACATATGAGGTCGCACACAGGAGTAAAACCTTACACCTGCTTTGTTTGTCAATACAAATCGGCGCAAAAGGCTGATTTAGTTAAACATACCCGAACTCATACCGGAGAAAAACCTTATTGTTGTACTGTTTGTGAATATAGAACAAAAAATAAGAGTGCTTTAGTGATACATACAAGGTCTCACTGTGGAGAGAAACCATATAGTTGTTCAAATTGCCGATACAGAACAGGAAACCGGAGTCACTTAGTCAGACATATGAGATCTCATAAGGACGAAAAACCTCTTAGATGTTCCAAGTGCGAATACAGAACAGCGCAAAAGGGTAACTTACTTAAACATATGAGGTCTCATAGCAAGGAAAAACCTTATACTTGTTCTGGCTGTGAATACAGAACAGGAAATAAAAGTCATTTAGTTGTACATGAAAGATCCCACAGTGGAGAAAAACTTTATGGTTGTGCTGGTTGTGAATATAGAACAGGAAACCGAAGTCATTTAATTAGACATACGAAGACTCATACGGAAAATGATCCTAAATGATTGTGTCAGTGGAACCAAGAAGACTGTACTAAGGAGACGTAACTTGCTATGATGGCTGTGCATAAAAATGGCCCTAATGCCGGGGATAGCAGTCGCGGCGCTGTTGACAGCATGTACTATCTTCGGTCATTTTCGTTCGTTTTCGCTGCCTTTCGACAGTTGGAAGCGAGTTAAATTAACCTGTAATCGCGGTTAAAAGTCAGTTTACGGTTGTTAATCAAATGGTGTGTATTTCAAGTGTGTTATTAATTGTTAAAACATGGTCCGAATGTGTTTGCGTCAATATATGTGGCAGTAGAGCCAGTGACGGGTTGTCATTGCTTAAAGTTTCAACGGTATGTTTGTATACACCTGTTGATTATTACATTTATGATAACGTTGTAATGTGTTCTCTTCACATGTAGAGTTTTTATAATTTAAGAAAATGTTAATTCTAATTGAGAATAAAATTGAAAATTTTAAAGGATCCATCCTACAACGAGAAGTGGATGAACTTTTTATCTACCGATTTAAGAAAAGGAAGGACATGCCGCAAAACATTGTACGTTTGCCAGGAACACTTCACAGAGGATGACATTCAACGTGAAGTGATTGCAATTGCAACCTTTAATGATGGAAGTGTGTGCAATCTAGGTCCCAGGCAATATTTGCGGCTTAAAGAAACGAGTCTGCCATCAATTATAAAGGTTCAATTTTTGTGTGCTTCTCTGCAATTACGATAATAAAAATGATAATAATAAAAATGTTATTTAGCAAAAGCTAATACAACCAACAAAAATTAAATAAAATACAAAAACTAAATTAAAGGTTCCAACAATAATGCCCAACTTATTTAACAAAAAGTAATAAATAAATAATAGATAACTAAATAAATAAAGTAACTAAATAAATAAATACATTTCAAAATAACAATGTCATTAACATAAATACAATTCATTACCATAAATAGAATTCAACATAAATAAAAATTAAAATAAACTCTTTTTTAACCTCTGCTTAAAGATATGTACTTACATTTCTTGCGCTTTTAATAAAATCGTCCAGTTCATTATACATTATCAGCCCCTTTACAAAAACAGTTCTAAACGCCCCCTCCGATTTCACCGTATTTATAAAAAAATTGTCCCGATTTCTAGTCAAATGATCATGTACATTCACACACTGAATATTCAAATGGTTGAAATAGTCCGGTAACAGCCCACTCTTCAGCTTGTATAAGAAGATCATACAATGATATTCAGCTAATTTTTTTACACTGAGCCAGTCAAAATATTGTAGCATGTCCTTTACCGGAGTATATCGATCTCACTTGAGGATACTTCTCATACCCCAGTTTTGTAGTTTCTGTAGCCTTGCAATTGCTGTTTTGTTTAAACTAAACAAAACTGTTCCACAGTTAATAAAGTATGGCAACACTAAAGTACCTACTATACACTATTTTTCTTGTCTGTACCTATTGACAGATATTTCAATCTGCTTAATAACCCCAGTCTTCTGCCTATCTTCTTACAAATGTAATCTGTGTGTTCATTGAAGTTCAATCTGCTGTCTATTACCACTCCTAGATATTTTTTCTACTCCCGCATGTATATATTCTGTTTTCTTCACAATCTACAGAATGGATATGTAGGCAATTGTAGTTAACTGAACGTATATGATTTCATATCCACAAAATCTGGTGTGATACACTCACACAACTTCCTTTTACAGTGATCTTATAATTAGTCAAAAATTTCATTTTTAAATTTTAACCATTTGTTAAAAATTTTCAAAAATTACAAATTCTACAAAAACGGTACAAAATCGAGTGTTAGTTGAAGAGACAAATTTTCTCTAGAATTTTAAGGTAAATTCAAAAATGTAATAATATACCGGGTGTTTTATTTAAAATAGGAGTTAATAAAAAAAATAGAAAAAAAAAACAAAAGAAACCCACTTTAGAAGTATTCAACTGGAAAATCACCTATTTCACATCAATACACATTAAAAATGTAAGAAAAATGTAAAGTTTAAAAAAAATCGTTAGAGCCGTTTTTGAAAAAATCGAAAAAAACTGAAAAATCACAAGAGTAAACACCTACTTCCGGTTATGCAAATTTCTTCAAAAGCTTGCTGTCGCATCTACATAGTACACAGAACTTATATATGAAGTTTCAATGCCATACCTCTTTCCGTTTTTGAGATATTCTGTTCACAGACACACAGACAGACAGACAGACAGACACACAGACCAATGAAAAAAAATATGTTTTTTGGGATCAGGGGACTCTAAAACGTGAAGATCTGTTGAAAACTCAATTTTGAATTTTTGGGGTGAATCCAATACTTCCTTTATTGTAAAAGGAAGTAACAAGGGTGGATATGAAATACACCAATCACAAATCACTTGGTCATGTTGTTATCATAGCAACCATATTCATCTATTACTGTTACTTGTCAAACTGCTTGCAAAAATTGGTGGCAAGTTTATTGTGGTAAATTTTGTTAAACATTACGAAAATGAGCGGTTCTAGTGATGACGAATCAATGGATTGTACTCCGCCAGATATTCGTTTGGTAGCAAACGAGACTTACGAGACATTATTGCCTCAAAAATCGAAGGCAAAATATGAACTGGCATACAAGAAATTCGAGAACTGGACTGTAGAAAATCACATAAAAACCATCACAGAAAACGTTTTAACTGCATATATGAAGAACCTTTCGAAAAATATGAAGCCGTCGACCTTGTGGACAACGTATTCACAGCTGAGAACCATGTTAAATATTAAAAATACTGTTGATATTTCGACATATTGTACCTAAACTGCGGTCTTTCTTGAAGCTCCAGTCAGCCGGCTACAAGACAAAAAAATCAAAAATTTTGACATCAGAACACATTAAAAAGTTTCTTGTGGAAGCTCCCGATAAGGAGTTTTTGTTTACAAAGGTAAGTCTTTTGGCTAAACTGCAGAATCCGGGGCAAATTCTCCTCCTTTTACTTGCTTCCCATATAATTTTGGCTATGGTTACTAGAGAAACATAGTTAATAATAATTAATATTAAAAATAGCAGGGGAATGTGCCCCGTATTCTGCAGTTTTACCAGTTTTTTTTGTTTATTAAACCTATTTAAAATACTTTCTAATACTTCAGGTAATATTGATTTTTGGAATTTCTGGTGGATGCCGTCGGCAAGAATTAAAGAACCTTAAGATAAATCATGTGAGAGATTTGGGAAACGAACTCCAAGTTAAATTGGTGGACACAAAAACAAAAACGGACCGTTCGTTTATCATCCCTGGGATGTTTTACAAGCTCTCCAAAAAATACATGAATACATGCAGCTTAGACCACCAGATCTGGAGCAATTTTTCGTAAATTATTACAACGGTAAATGTTTTAGGCAAGTAGTTGGTATTAATAAAATCGGTAATCAACCGAAAATAATTGCCCAATTTTTAAAATTGCCCAATGCGGAATTATTTACCGGCCATTGTTTTCGCCGCTCTGGAGCCACTATTCTTGCAGACGCCGGCGGCGATACTTTAACACTGAAAAACTTTGGTGGGTGGAAATCAACTCCAGTGATGGAAACTTACATTGAAAATTCCCTAAATAAAAAAGAAAAGATTGGCAATACCATCGTCCAGTCGATTCAAAAAGTACAAACGGAAAGTATTCCATCAATCTCAAAAGAATACATTTCACCAAATATGCCGGCATCAACTTCTAAATCTACCAGTCTTACACAGAACAATTATGCAGACTTAGAAAAAGAAGCTATTATCTATAAAAACTGTACATTTAACGACTGCACTTTTCTTCTAAAAAATTAGTAAAAAATCATTAAGAAATGTTTTATGATGTGTTTATATTAGGTTATGTAATTGTGTTGTAATTGAATAAATTTTCTTTTAATTTTCCATTCTTTTCCATTGATAGGTCGTAGAAAAAATACACTGTACAACTCGAGTGGAATGTCCATATCGTCCTCGGATAATTGAGTACTCCGCCTAGGGCGTCGTGCTCAAACTTTATCCTCGTGCGATATGGACATCATATCCACTCTCGTTGTACAAACTACTATAATAGTATTTTCAAATTCTATTTCAGTGTCTCTAACTTTCACACGTATGTCATTATTCAGTAATTCCTGACATCTCATCGGGGGACCCATACTTAAACACATAGTTTTTGAAACATTTAATTTCAATTTATTCGCCATCAACCACTTACTAATATTCAGTAAGTCAGCATTCAGTTGTCTTACTATTGAAAAAGCGTTTTTTCCTGCTATATAAATTACTGTATCATCAGCAAACATATGTATTTTACAATACTGTAATACGTTAACTATAGGTATTTATTTATTTATTTGGGTAAATAACAGGTTGACACGCAAAAGCATCAACCCAATTACAATTTACCACTACATACATTTATAACGATAATATTACATTGATAGTCATGCCATTCAATGAAAAAAGCACAAGTTTGATACCAATGACAAGTGAAAGCAATACAAATATACATGAGTAGTAAAATAATAAATATTATAAGCTAAAACATGTAGGAGAGGAATGCAGGAGAAGTTAAAAGCACATGTAATATTGCTTGCAGTAACACTATGAAAAGACTCAAGATGCCATGGAAATAAAATGCAATGCACCAGCGTGTAGGCTAGGCGATACGCCCTGATCCCCATAGCACCCCGAGACACCCTTAATTCGCAAAAGCAAAATCAGTTTAAAAATATCAACTGAGACATTTTATACTTAAAATTTGTGAAGGTTGAATTAAATAAATCAGGACAATTTGGAAATTTGCAGTAATAATTATAATACCAAGACAAACGATAAACCGGAGAATTGATTGCAGCGTTCGTATTTTTAAATTGCATAGCAAAAACGTCATTGCTTCGCGTTGGCCTAGATGGAACTTTTAGAGAAAATTCAGATAATAAGTCTGGACAGTCGATTTTCACATTAAAAAGTTTAAATAAAACACACAAGTCCCAACAATTTTCGTCTTGACTAAGTTCTGCTGCCTCTGATTTAATTGAATTGAATTATGTTTCAGATATTTAGCAAACTTGTTCTGAATTTTGTCTATTCTGTCAATATAGATATTATACTGGGGATTCCACACCGGAGCGGCAAATTCTAAAACACTACGAACCAGAGCAAAATACAGAAGCTGCAAACAATGGACACTTTTGAAGGGCTTGCAGTACCTCATTATAAAACCAAGTGTTTTATATGCTTTTTGAGTTATGTTATCTATATCTGCATCGAACAACAATTGATTGTCAAGAATGACACCCAGGTCCCTCGCAGGTCCCTTATTGTACTTTGTTCCGAAACTGCAGTTTGATTAACGTGATAGGCAAATAAAATTTTATGACGATTTCTCGTAAATTTAATTGAATAACATTTATCAGTATTAGGTAGTAAACGGTTATCAGTACAGTAGTTAGAAAATTTATTTAAATCATTTTGCAAATTATAACAGTTGTTAATGCTGTTAATTTTTGAGTAAATTTTTAAATCATCCGCATACAACAAAAAATTGGTCTTTTTAAAGCATTTAGAAATATCATTAATGTAGAGTATAAACAACAGTGGCCCTAGATGTGAACCCTGGGGTACTCCGAAGGTAATGGAGACACTATTTGATGTATAACCGTTAAACGATACACACTGAGTTCTATGATCCAAGTAAGAAGAAATCCATCGTAAAAGATCATCATGTATACCGAGCATATTTAATTTATCAATTAACAGAGAGTGATCGACCTTATCAAAGGCTTTGCTGAAATCGGTATACACAGCATGTACTTCTAACCTTTCATCCATACAGTGAAACAATAAAGAAGCCAACCTGCGATCGATTACTAATAATAATCTACACCACGGTAGCTCAGAAATGTACTTACTCACCGCAATGGCCTAGCTAGCTTCAAAGTCGATGGCCTTAGGTCGCAGATTTCTATCATCAGCTGATCAGCTGCAAGCTCCTTTAATAATAGTCAAAAAAACACAGGGCGCCCGAAATCACAGATTTCAAGAAATAAATAAGATAATAGCAAACAATTAAGTTTATTTCATTAGCAGATCATAATTGGTTGCAACATCAGTAATACGTCGGTAAATTGTTTATCACAATATTAAATGGTCCGAATACAATATATTACATGATCTGAAAATGCAGCACGCACAGCGAAAATATGTGAACCTCTTTTAGGCTCTTAGATTGGATGTGATTGCAATTCAATGAAGGGATAAGCTTACCACTGACATATGTAATAACCGTTATCTCGGTAGTGATATTAAAATGGCGTGAAGGCACTTTTTACAAGATTTTTAATACGTATTCATTAAGCAAAACTTTAAATTTGTGAAATGTAAATTATGGAACAATTAGTACATTATGTTTTAAATTTATAATACATAGGTTTATGACTGGTTAATACATTACGTTTTAAATTTATAAATGGTAGTTTTAAATTTGTAAATTATAAGTCAGAACAATTAATACATTGCGTTTTCACTTTATAAAATGTAAATTAAATTTGTAACTGGTAAATCAGTTAACGGTGATGTAGCGTCATTAATATCAATTCCGCCGACAATTCATGGGCGAGCGAAGTTATAATCAAAAAGTTGTAATGAGACTAACCTGGTCGTGACAAAAAAAGTCGCAAGTAGGCGATGAATAAATGGTCCAGGATTTTTAACGTAGCCGCCTTCAGCAGCCCTAACCTCGTGGCCAAAGTTGATAAGATAATGAACGCTCCGTGTCCAGGTCAAGGTGACATTCCCGAAAGAAGTTGCTGGTCCCAGTTGTTGATTAGGGTGTAATTAGGAACCCAAATAAGGAGTCGTCCGAAAAACGGCATCAAAGAATGGCGTTTGAAGGTGACGTTAAAAAATTACGTCAACGAATAACGTCAAAAAAGAAGCTAACAAAAAACGAGAAATTACCAAAATGAATAACAAGCAATTAGCTTAAACATACCTGATTTTAATTATCAGCTCACAAGCGAAGTTAATTATAAATTGGTGCCGTAGCACGTGAGGAAAGCTTTTGTAGAAGCAAGTTACTTCTAACAAATGCCAGAATCAAATGGCCCAAAATAGCAGAATCGCGGTTCGCTGGCTCAAAGCGATAACAAATGAATTTCGGAAAAACCAAAATCAGCGCTTTCGCGCGGACAAGCGTTGCTAACGTTCGAAATACAGCGAAGAATAATTCAAGTGGGAATACACAGGCTGGCCCGGAATAGATGAATAAATGGCGAAAGAAATAGCAGGAGCTAAAGATTTGTTTCACTCCCCACGGCCAAGAGAAATACCTGAGGTATGATTATGCTAAGCAATTGAAAGGTTATGTAGGAGACCAAGGAATTGAAGAGTGAGATCGATGATGCCACCAAACGCCCTATAAAATTCTCTTTCGAGAGAAAAAAACTGACATCCCAAAAGCTACCACTCTAGAAAATAGACGTTCTGTCAAAAACGGACAGAAGCCTACGAAAACTGCTAAACGCAGCAAAATCTGGCATCACATGGGACGTCCACCAAAACTACAAATATCCGAAAAACTCAAACCGCATCATCAACACTCACCTCAAATCTAAGATCACCCACAGCAAAAAAGTATGAAAGTAAAAAATTATTTAAAAAAATGAAATGCAAGCAATAAAAGCAATAGAAAAATCGGTTATGATGATCTGACGATAACACTTAGAAGATGTCTCGTGAAGCGAGAAAAGTTCGGGTAAAACCCAGGACAAAAAAGCCCCAAAAACCATACCCGCCCCGAATTTGGGTAAAGATCCCAGAAGCCGGAGGGAACGACCGCACCACTGCCAAACCCAGCTCGGGCATTCAGCCAGCCGTCGCAGCTAGACGGACTGAATGTAACTCCCTCACCGAGTCGGATGGCAACCTAATCGCTCGCCCCGACCCCCAGAAATCTCCACAAGATCGAAAGAAACCCGCCCCTAAAAACTATTAAAAACCCAAGCACGAACTCATGCAAACCACAAATCCTAAAGGCTATCACAGAACCTAATAATGCTGACCTGACGCTTTGAAAATATCTCGTGAAGCGAGATGGGGAAAGGAAATAATAAATATTTGATGGAAAGGTTTCCCAGAACGAGACCGACCCTGCATGCCAACCAACCACCCTAAGTAAATCGTGCAGGTCTAGAAACTCTTTTACAACTAACTCCATTATCAGAAAGACACACTTCGAAAAAGTTAAGAAGACTCACGCATTCATCATGAAAGCAACTCACCTAAACACTTGCTTCACTATCAACAAAAGACTCAAGAAGAGTTCGACAAAAGGTCCAATCGCTATCTATAAGGAAGCGAGGAAATCCGTCACTCAAAAGGGTTTCACCTAATATAATCTAATGATAGGGAAAAGTACCATCAAATCGGTAATTAAGGAGTCGCTCAAGGTGCCTAACTAGCACTCAACAGCAAAAAAATATGCGGCTTAAAAAGCACGCAATAAATAAGAATAATCATCATAATAGAAATTGGTTATCAAGTCGAAAAGGGTGAGAATAATGTTGATAGCATAATACTATCCGTAGGGTGAATAGGCGAGATAAGCTAAACATGCACATACATCATCATACATACAATCACATACACACAATCAGGCACACCATAATTCACTCCTCCGCTTGTCCTTCTTCAAAGTAAGGTTTTAAATCTTTAATATGCCAAACTCCAACGTTTTTATTGTCGGGGACGGTCACTAACTGATAAGTAAGTGGGCCGGTAACTTTCTGTACGCTGCATTTGACATATTTAGGAGCCAATTTCTGATTGAAGGATTTAGATGCATCAGATAAGACGTATAGTTCCTTTTCCAAACCAAATCATTGACATTAAATTTTAATGGACGCTTACGCAAGTTATAGTGCTTGGAATTGCGTTGGTAGGAATTATTGAGGCGTTTAACAACGTCTTGATAAAGTTCAGAAAGTTGGTTAACGTCTGAAGCCAGGTCTTCACGATATTCTAAAGATAATTCTTCTTCTTGGAAGTTCTTAAGACGACCGTAATAAGTCCCAGAAACTGGTACAGTCCTCCCAAAATGTAAGAAAGAAGGGGTGTAACCCGTCACCTCATGAACGGCGTTACGCAAAGCGTGTGCAACTTGATAAATGTGTTCGTCCCACGAACGATGATTATCCGAAACATAAGAACGAAGAGCAGTACCGATAACTCGGTTAACTCTCTCGACAAAATTGACTTGAGAATGGTAAGAAGCATTATACCAAACTTGTTGAACTTGGTATTGTTTCATCAAGGCTTTAAATTGGGAACTGATAAATTGTGGTCCGTTATCAACCATACATATTTGAGGAACACCAAAAATGAGGAATACTTTGTTCTCCAAAAACTTGGCTACTGCTTTAGCAGTGGCAGCTCGAACAGCTTTAACTAGGGTAAACTTGGTTAGCCAATCACATACGACTATGATAGAAGTGTTACCAGTTTTCGTGCGAGGTAAGGGACCCATTATGTCAATTGACAAACATTGAAAAGGGTATAAAATCTTCTTATTTTGGCCCATTAAACCAGGTCTAGCAAGTTGACTAACTTTACTCGCAGCACAAGTTTCACAATGGCGTATGTAACGGATGACATCGGCACGCATTTTAGGCCAGTAATATTGTTCGGAGATTTTACAAAAGGTTTTATAACCACCCAAGTGAGCAGATGTGGGACTGTCATGAAAGAGTTTGTAAATTTCAGTTCGGCGAGAACGAGGTATCACCTGTTTCCATTCCACTAAGTTGCTGACAATGGCATGACGGTTGGGAACATACTTAAAAAGTCGGTGATTTTCAATTCGCCAAGTAGGAAATTGATTAGGACTTTGGCTAACACGTTCAAGCATTTTTAAGTACCAAGAGTCTAAGTCACCATCAACAAGTTCTAGAGCGGACACCTGAATAGGAGCTCGCGATAAAGCATCGGGAACTACATTATGTTTACCCTGTCGGTGTCGAATGGTAAAATCGTATTGCGACAGACGAACACTAAAACGGGCTAAACGGCCAGTGGGGTCTTTCATATTAGTAAGCCACAATAAGGAATAGTGGTCAGTTAACACAGTGAAATGTGTACCTTCGATATACGGTCTAAATTTCTCAATGCCAAAGATGACAGCTAAACACTCTCTCTCTGTGACAGAATAACTGCGTTCGGCCTTGTTAAGGGTACGTGAAGCATAAGCAATTACCTTTTCCTCATCGTCAATATTTTGTGTAAGGACACAACCGAGGTCAAAATTCGAGGCGTCACATTGTAACGTGAACGGTAGTGAAAAATTTGGACTACTCAAAACAGGAGCGGAGGTCAAACAAGATTTAATTTGATTAAATGATTTAAGAGCATCATCAGTCCAATGCACACGCTGTTTTTTATACGACCTTTAATTAGGTCCGAAATAGGAGCAGTAATAGTGGCAAAATTTGGAACTAAACGACGATACCAAGAAGCTAAGCCAATAAAGCGTTTGACTTCGGTCACCGTATTTGGTTGAGGATATTTGGTGATAGCTAAAATTTTATCAGGGTCCGTGCGTAAACCATTTTTATCGACAACAAAGCCGAGGTACGTAAGACTGGGACGGCAAAATTGACATTTGTCGATATTGACAGTTAAGTTAGCGTCTTTAAGACGGGTATAAACTTGCTCTAAGGTGTCCAAGTGTCCTTTAAAGGTTCCAGACACGATAACAATATCGTCTAAATACACGAAGATGTTTTCACCCAATAGCGGACCAAAAATGCTATCCATGCGACGTTGTTGACTAGCTGATGCGTTTGCGATCCCAAACGGAACGACTGTAAACTCGAACAAACCACGTCTAGGGACTGTAAAAGCTGTTTTTTCGCACGAATCAGGATGTAGAGGAATTTGGTGAAAAGCTTGCTTAAGATCGATGGACGTAAGATAACGTGCATCGGGGAATTTATCAAGAATGCTATTTAAATAGGGTAAGGGATAAGCATCCTTCTTGGTAACCGAATTTAATTTTCGACCATCAAAACAAAGTCGATAAGAACCATCTTTCTTTTTGACTAAGACCATTGGAGAACTCCAAGGACATTTTGAGGGACGAATAATACCCATCTCTAACAAGCGATCAAGTTCGTGGTCGGCATGGACTTGCATAGCAGGAGACAAAGGATAGTATCTCTGCTTAATAGGAGATGCGTCACCCGTATCAATAGTGTGTACAACTAAATTAGTTAAGCCTAAAGTAGGACCAGAAATTTCAGCAAACTTCCCAACAACTTGGTCTAGTAGAAGATTTTGTTGAACTGACAAATCAACTACGCCACAAATAGTCTGCAGCGAAAAAGTTTCAGCCACATCGAAGCGCCCAGTGACAAAATCAGTCTTTGCTCCAAAAGCGTAGCAAAAATCAACACCTAAAATTAGTGTAGACGGAATTGAGTCACAAATAACCGCATCGATGGGCCTAGTAATACCATCAATGGTAATGGGTAAGGCAAGAGTACCTAAAATATTTTGTAGCTGACCGTCAGCAGTAGTCTAGGTAAGCGGAGACTTATTGTTACACAATTTGAGGTCATGTCTCTGAAGTAAATATAGACCGTTGCGCCCAATTAAAGTTTGATTGGCCCCTGTATCGCAAAGAGCGTGAATAGGTTCGCCATTAATATAAATGGTTAAATAAGGACGGTTGTCAGAAAGTTGTTTAGTAAAGGTGGCTGAAGTATTACAAGTCATACGGCAAAATTCATTCACAGTTCGTAACCAAGATTCCCAAGATAAAGTATCAGCCTTAGTATAATAGGGATAAGGAATAGATCGGCTGTGATATCTACCCTTTACTTTGCGTTTTTTGGATGGCATTTAGGACAAGTGGCAAAATAACTATTTGCATGACCGCAAATATAACAAAAAATAGTCTTATCTGCCGAGCCAGTATGGAAAGTATGGCCTAATTTACGGCAGTTCCAACAAGTGGTCGTACTTTTCGCAAAGTTAGTTCTAGGACCAGAATGTTTAATTGTCATTTGTGCAGTCTGTGTCACAGGTTTTTTAGGAGTTGGCTGGTAGGCCAAGTCAGGTTCCAGTTGCAAGGATGAGGCAGCAGCAGGATTGCGGTATTTAATATTCTGAATCTTAACATCTTCCAGCTTTTTACACAGAAATGCAAGGTGTTCAATATTGTGAACTACTGTCAAGGATAATTGAGTAGCATAAAAAGGTTGCAAGTTTTTCATAATATGCTTAAGTTGAACTGATTCGGATGGTTTAATGAGTAAACGATCAAATAAATTAAGCAGCACATCAATAAAAAGTGAGGGTTTTTCATCGGCCCCCTGCTTGCGTTTCCTAATCTCGTCCCATAATTCTTCATCAAAATCAGTAGGCAAAAAATCAGATCGCAACCTAGCTACTAATTCGTGACAGTTTGAAACCCGGTGATGCATAGCACGGTACCATACTAACCCACGACCCGAGAAAAGGTCAACAGCACTAGAAAATAATTGGTCGTATGAAATGTTACGCGATACCCTAAGTTCTTCGACACGTTGTAAGAAAAAATTTACCCCCATGGTAGTAGTGTCTCCATTAAATGATAAACCTCATTTGCATACCGGTACTGAAACTAAACCTACATGTCTAGGAAGAGACGTCGTAGAGTAATTAATGTTGTCTAATTCAGTTCGCAAATTAGCAGTAGCTGACATACAAGGTTGTTGTGTAAAAGGAGGATACTGATGTACGTGCTCATCAGAAAAAGATACCCTAGGTCGTTGGAATGTAGATGAAGCTAAACCGGCGGCTTCAGTTATGTTAGGGTTGTCAACAATATTATCTGCCATAGGTTCAATAGGGTCAGAATTAGGTGGAGCTACTGTATTAACAGAATCGACAAAATTAATGGCATCAACATTTGAAGACAAAGGATCTACTTGTAATTGCGAATCGTCATGCTCATTACTAAGTGACTGTAATAAATCTAAGCATTGACTGGTAAGGGTAGCATGCTCCTGTTCTAATTTAGAAGAGAGTTGTAGCCTGGTTAGTCGTGAATACAGATGCGTTAGCCGCGTATCGAGCCGAGCAAATTCAGAATTAGAAGGTGCCTCAGCGAAAGCAGTAACTAACACCGAAAGTTCAGTTAGTTTGCCTTTACAAGCATCAAGTTCTAATTGTACATCGAAGGGTGCTACTAATTGATAAGCGCTAAGCAACGTAGGGTCAGCCTTCTCCAGTAACAATTTAGCACGCAACGTCCTACGACGTTGGTCGACGTTCATACCTTCCACCGTGTCTCTATCTAATTCCCTGAACAGTAATTCGTAGAGCAGCTCATCAACACGAAGTGCGTTAACATTCATTTTAAATAAATAATTTTGTCAGAATATTAAAGGAGAATTGCAGGTTGCACAGCTGATGTAATACCAAAGTCGGGAGCCCCAGTCGTTGGCGTCAGTGAAACAATAAAGAAGCCAACATGCGATCGATTACTAATAATAATCTATGGCAGTATAATCGCAGATCAACCCCCTTATCATTTATACACCACGGTAGCTCAGAAATGTACTTACTCACCGCAATGGCCTAGCTAGCTTCAAAGTCGATGGCCTTAGGTCGCAGATTTCTATCATCAGCTGATCAGCTGCAAGCTCCTTTAATAATAGTAAAAAAAAACACAGGGCGCCAGAAATCACAGATTTTAAGAAATAAATAAGATAATAGCAAACAATTAAGTTTATTTAATTAGCAGATCATAATTGGTTGCAACATCAGTAATACGTCGGTAAATTGTTTATCACAATATTAAATTGTCCGAATACAATATATTACATGAGCTGAAAATGCAGCACGCACAGCGAAAATATGTGAACCTCTTTTAGGCTCTTAGATTGGATGTGATTGCAATTCAATGAAGGGATAAGCTTACCACTGTCATATGTAATAACCGTTATCTCGGTAGTGATATTAAAATGGCGTGAAGGCACTTTTTACAAGATTTTTAATACGTATTCATTAAGCAAAACTTTAAATTTGTGAAATGTAAATTATGGAACAATTAGTACATTATGTTTTAAATTTATAATACTTAGGTTTATGACTGGTTAATACATTACGTTTTAAATTTATAAATGGTAGTTTTAAATTTGTAAATTATAAGTCAGAACAATTAATACCTTGCGTTTTCACTTTATAAAATGTAAATTAAATTTGTAACTGGTAAATCAGTTAACGGTGATGTAGCGTCATTAATATCAATTCCGCCGACAATTCATGGGCGAGCGAAGTTATAATCAAAAAGTTGTAATGAGACTAACCTGGTCGTGACAAAAAAAGTCGCAAGTAGGCGATGAATAAATGGTCCAGGATTTTTAACGTAGCCGCCTTCAGCAGCCCTAACCTCGTGGCCAAAGTTGATAAGATAATGAACGCTCCGTGTTCAGGTCAAGGTGACATTCCCGAAAGAAGTTGCTGGTCCCAGTTGTTGATTAGGGTGTAATTAGGAACCCAAATAAGGAGTCGTCCGAAAAACGGCATCAAAGAATGGCGTTTGAAGGTGACGTTGAAAAATTACGTCAACGAATAACGTCAAAAAAGAAGCTAACAAAAAACGAGAAATTACCAAAATGAATAACAAGCAATTAGCTTAAACATACCTGATTTTAATTATCAGCTCACAAGCGAAGTTAATTATAATTTGGTGCCGTAGCACGTGAGGAAAGTTTTTGTAGAAGCAAGTTACTTCTAACAAATGCCAGAATCAAATTGCCCAAAATAGCAGAATCGCGGTTCGCTGGCTCAAAGCGATAACAAATGAATTTCGGAAAAACCAAAATCAGCGCTTTCGCGCGGACAAGCGTTGCTAACGTTCGAAATACAGCGAAGAATAATTCAAGTGGGAATACACAGGCTGGCCCGGAATAGATGAATAAATGGCAAAACAAATAGTAGGAGCTAAAGATTTGTTTCAACAGTTTTTTATAAAATTTGTGAAAATAAGTAAATTTGATAAAACAGATCTATTAGAACAAAATCCATGCTGCTGCGGTATAATAGTTCCCTTGAATGTGTTAAAAATTACTCTGTAAAGAAGTTTTTCCAATATTTTGCCAAAGATGCATAATTTAGAAATAGACCTATAATTCGTTATTAAATTCTTATTCCCAGATTTAAAAATTGGAGTTACAAACGCATTCTTCCATTTTTCCGGAAAACAGCCTTCCTTTAAAGACTTATTAAAAATGATCGTTAGAGGTTCTGCTAAAGTTGATGCACAAGATTTTATAAGTATACTGGGTATATTGTCAGGACCAGCCCCCTTACTTATATCAATTGTATTGAGTACTGATAAAACTTCATCCTCCAAAAAACTGCAGGTTCCCAATGAGATGCTGCTGTTACTTATCCGATATGTATTTTTAATATCATTTACATACAGTGCAAATAATAGTGGTCCCAGGATGCTCCCCTGTGGTACTCCAGAAGTTACTTCAATTTCACTTGATTTTATTCCATCATACACCACAACTTGTCTTCTATTTGACAAATAGCTTGAAAGCCATTTTAATACTGTATCATGGAATCCATATTTTTTAAGTTTTATTATAAGTTTGTGTACATCGACGGGTTCAAAGGCACGTTTTAGATCCAAAAACACTGCAACCACCAAATCTCCATTATCTTTACCCATCTTCCAGTCGTTCAATACACAGTGCAGCGCTGTTTCACAGTTGTGGTTTGGTCTAAAACCTGACTGATATTTAGTTAAAATATTATTGTCATTCACATGTTGTAAACACTGCCGATATACTGCTTTTTCCAGGTTTTTTTCAATAGTCGGTAACATATTCACAGGTCTAAATACTTCACATTTATTGGTTTTCTGCACTTTTCGTATTGGCATAACTGTAGCAATTTTAAATGCATGAGGTACCTCACCAGTCTCCATAGATGTATTCAGCAGATTTACAATAGGCGCCCACATTTCTTCAAAGAACTGCCTAATAAAACTAATTTGTATATTATCAGGACTGCTTTTATCTTTCATTACAATGAGTAACTCCTGTAGAGTAACTTTATCCAATAACGTGAAACTACTAAAAATTTGTCCTACTTCTGGTATGGTAATATCCATGACACAATCGGATATTGAACTAACAATATCTTGAATATTATTCATAAAATATGAATTAAAATTCTCTACGATCATATGTAAATCTTGAACTAAATTACCATCAAAATGAATACTGATAATATTTTCATCTGTTCTTTTGGAAATAATGCTCTTTAACGTAGTCCGCATTTGTTTTGAATTGCCTCTTGCATAATGAATTTTATTTTCAAAAAACAATCTTTTCTCCTCCCTCATCACCGCAACTGCCCTATTTCTTTCTTCTTTATATCTGTTCCAATCACTCGCTAGTCCAGATTGAACATAACGCTTGTAATGCAAATTTCTATGATATATAGCATCCTTAACTCTTTTATTGAACCACACAGCCCTACCCCTTACTTCAATCCTTCTTACTGGACATATATCGTCATAAATAGCCTTTACACTATGTATAAAAGTTAAGGTAATATAAACATCAAGGTTCTGTGAGAAGATACTTGTGGCTCATTGGATACATCAACATTAGTTTCCCAATCATTTGTGAAAACTAGATCAATGTTTTACTGTTATACATAATATTTGCCCACTCTTTAACTTTCTGCCACAGTCCACATGTTTCAATACACCTTCTCGGCCTGATTGAATACAGATTCTGTGATTCCCAATTTAAATTAAAGTCACCCACCACCCAGACTTTAGCAGATTGTTGTTCAGTAAGATTTTTACACCATTCTTCAAAGAATTCCAGAAATTCCGTACATGAACCTGACGGGGATCGATAAATCAATACCAAAATAAAATTGATTGAAACTTTATTCCTAATAGCCAATAATTTTTCTGCACAACTTCTTCATAAATAACTTCGTATTTTAAAGTCGATTTAATGTAATACATAACTCCTCCTGTATATCGACTGTCGGAATCTAGTCTAACTACATTATACCTTGGAATATGTACTTCAATATCATCAATGTCTTTGGTTAAGTGTGTTTCCGTTAAACATAAAAATGTCATCGAATAACTGTACAAAATAAAGAAATTCATCAATGTGAGCCACTATACTCTGCACATTTAGTACACAAACCAAACTATTTTCTGAACCTGTCTTCATTAATTGCTATTCCTGATAATTATTTTTTTCTCTCATTCTTTCCACTTGCCTCTTATATACCGGACAAGTTGTATCATCGTGATTATAATCGAAATTCATGTCAAGTTTTTCATTTACAGCCATACAATTAGCGCACTTCAGTTGTTCTACACTATAATTCTCTTTTGTGTGTCCTTTTCCTGCACATCTTCTACATGGTGGCTCATTGGAACATTTATCCGCTTTATGATTGTATCCATAACACCTGAAGCATCTCATAACACCTACACATTCACTGACTCTGCATATACTCCATCCCACTTTAATCTTATCTTCTCTCATAATAGTAGAAGCGCATAGGGATTTTCGTGGGAACTTATTGATTAAAGTTGGCAAGGTAATTTTTATGTTTAATTGTATCATACTGAATATTAAAATGTTTCTTGCTACCCTGAGATACGCGTCGTTCAAGCCCCCCCCCCCCACCCCGGAGGATTGGAATTTTAAAATAGCTCCATCTTTGGAACGAATAAAGATACAAATATCGTTCTTACGGCAAAATTTATGTCTTATAGTGTAGAATAAAATTGTTTATTACGTCTTTTATGAAAAATGAAAAATTTACAAAGTAAAGCAAATTGAAAAAATAATTAAATGATTTTTAACATAGTGCCTAAATAACATATTATCAAAAAAAGTTCTACTTTAAATACACCGTATCATAATACAATCCAATTCTAGGCCAACAAATCACTGATGCACAGGTTGAATAATTAAAACAATGCTTTGTTGGTAATACAAATATATTTTATTTAGATAACACCATAGACTTATAACTAAGGATATAAATATATTAACGAGTTAAAAACCAATAATTTTCCAAATGCTCAAAATCAGAATGAAACAAATTTGCAAGAATACCATGAAAAACTATGCAGTGCTCTTGAAGAGTTTCACATTTTGAATAAAATTGAAGATTTTAATAAAAAACGGGAAAAAATCCAACATTTATTGATGGTTTGGCAATATATGGAAATGGTTCAAGCAATATGTTGTTACAGATAAGAGCCATAAGATCTGGAGACTGGGAATTACATTTGTCATCACTGGAATTATTTACAAAATATTTCTTTGCGCTTGATCTGCCTGATTATTCAGGAACGATTGCATGGTATTTGTCAGAGATGAAGTAACTAAGAGGCACGGATATTTGGAATAAGTTCATGTCTGGAAACTAGATTGTGAACAGAAATAATAGACCTTTTTGTTGCTTGGGGTCTGATGAAGCTCTGGAACACAAAAATAAGACAATGAAAGTGACAGGTGGATTAGTCGGCATAACACAAAATGCTGAAGCACTAACAAAGTTCTTTTTAACTAACTCTGAACTAGACTGAATAAGCAGTGAATGGAATCGTGTTTACAATAAAGCCAAATCTCCCGTTAATGATAAATATCATGATTTAACTGGAACAGTGTCTGAAAAACTCAATAAGCATATTAGTATGTTAAAATAACGATTACATTTATTAATAAATCCCTTAGTATGCGAAAACGAGAATGTCGTCAATATTTGTACCGAAGCTGTCTTCAGTAATGACATAGAAAATCATGTTTGCAATATAAGCGATATTGGAGATAAAAGTTATTAAGAGTCTAATGAAAAGCGGATTCATAGTAATGAAGTCAACTTATGGGAGCCGAGCAAGAGACTAAAACTTCATTTGTGCAGAGAAGGAAACAAAAAAGTGGTCACTAAAAAGGATAATTCTATAAGGGAATTTACAGTAGATCGCTCACTTTTCTCGCGGTTGTTAATTGCCTGCCGTTATATATCAGATATTAACTTGAAGGATATACTAGGAGGATACGAATTGTCTCCAGTTCCTCGGTCACTTTTCACCATGGATGGTTCCATGCATATGTATACAGACAAATACAAATTAATGCATGCAATTGAGGAACTTGCTCCAAAAGTATCAGGTAAATGCCACTGTTTTTTTGCATTGTTATGGCTAACTATCTGTGTCTGTATGTTTTCAATTAAATCATATTATTTGTTTCATATGCTGAATTAACCGGTGTGTACAATGTGGCGATAGTTGATGGATTTGCTGAATTGAACAAAATCCAAAAAAATAAAAGCAATAAAGACTTGCTCAGATTTATCTTATCATTTCCAACAATGCTTATTTGCAAAGTATTAAAGATATGACGAAATCCACATTATATTTGATAGATACGACGACAATTCGCTGAATCAAGTCACAAGAAATAGAAGGTATGAAAAGCATCAACAATTTCATATTGAAGATATAACAAATATTGTCAATATTACCATGAAAGATATTTTATCGCACGGTACAACCTAGAACGAATTGTCAGATTATCTTACAAAAAAACATTTTAAAATCCAATGTATTTCGATAAAAGGCTTTCACAGTTGCTTGGCAAAACACTTGTTATTCGAACCAAACTGGATATATAGAAGAACTTGTTAGCACTCAAGAAGAAGCTGACACAAAAATGCTTTTACATGCCGTATATACATCTAAAAATTACAAATCTGACGTGCCGCTTTTACTAACAATATGTTCCCCAGATACAGATGTTTTTATTTTGATTTTGAAGTACTGCGATATCTTCAACTGTCAAATAATTTTCAACACAGGAACTGGCCCCAAAGAACGAAAAATTCTTATTTCTGCTATAGTAGAAAAAATGACGAAACTACAAAGATATACACTACCCGCCCTCCATGGGTTATCTGGTTGTGATACTACTCGGGGATTTTCGACAGTAATGTATTAAGTGCATATTGACTTGCCGATAATGCTGGTCAGATTGCACGACCAGCTGGATTGTTTAGAAAACAATCCACCGGGGTGCAATCTGGTCAGCATTATCGAAGCAAGGAACTATGCACGCAATTTACAGGGTGTCTTAAAATGAATTACATCTAGTATGCTTTGAATTTTCCATAATGCAATCTAATATTTTACTTGAAATTGGCAAGACTGTAAGTCTACGTCAAATTCGAGGTTAGCAGGTTAGGTTTTGCGTCAATTTGTGTCAAAACTGAAGTAAAACCTAACCTGCTAACCTCAAGTTTGACATAGACTTACAGTCTTGCCATTTTCAAGTAAAATATTAGATTGCATTATGGGAAATTCAAAGCATACTAGATGTAATTCATTTTAAGACACCCGGTATTTTGCGTGACTATTGCTTGAATCGATTAAAAAAACTAACAAATCATCATTTTAATGAGTAAGGTGGAGTATTACCGATAAGTAGTTATATAACAACTTACCTATAAGTTGTTATGTAACACCTTATCGACGCAAGTCGTTTTTGATTGGTTGAAAGTTAAAAAAGCGAGTTCGATCATTGGTTAAATGACATAGTTTGACCGATGTATGCAATAGTCTAAATAAAATATATTTGTATTACCAACAAAGCATTGTTTTAATTATTCAACCTGTGCATCAGTGATTTGTTGGCCTAGAATTGGATTGTTTTATGATACGGTGTATTTAAAGTAGAACTTTTTTTGATAATATGTTATTTAGGCACTATGTTAAAAATCATTTAATTATTTTTGCAATTTGCGTTACTTTGTGAATTTTTCATTTTTCATAAAAGACGTACTAACAATTTCATGCTACACTATAAGACATACATTTTGCCGTAAAAACGATATTTGTATCTTTATTCGTTCCAAAGATAGAGCTATTTTAAAATTCCAACCTTTCTGGGGGTGGGGGTTGAACGACGAGTATCTCAGGGTGGCAAGACACATTTTAGTATTCAGTATGATACAATTAAACATAAAAATTACCTTGCCAACTTTAATCAATAAGTTCCACTATAATATTATTAAAACTATTTACGTCTGTCTCAATTATGGTCAGAAAATTTCTTTTGGCTTTGCGAAATACTACAACATTAACTTCTCCACCATCTAATGATCTATTTTGTCTCATCAAAGTATCCTTCATATCTTCCATAGTCATATTCTCTTCAATATCCTGAATTAATACTCTAGGCTTACGTTTTTCTATCACTTGAGTATAGTATACTTATCACTTAACTTATTTTCTACTTCCATCTTGAGTTTATCCCTTTTACCTTTGTTTCACAAGCTACTGCTAGCCCTCCATCTCTAACTTGTTTTATCCTAGATATTCCAATTTCCAATTCTGCCAGATTAATTTGAGTCTTCACTTCATCTTTCGTAAGATTAGTCCTTTGCGATACTCCTTCTTTAGGTTGTATTGTTAGGGTCTCAACACCCTTTCGAACCTTCTCTGCATAAGACACTTTTTGTACTAACCCATCAGCTGCAACTACTAGCTTTCACTTCTTCCGTTAATTTATTCAATAGACCATTAATTTCCATTAAAGCTTCCACTTGATGTTTTATAGCATTTATATTTTCCTCTATTTTTATTATTCGCTGTTTTTCCTGTTCACCACTTTTAAGTACTTCAGTCATAGTGGTTATTACTAATTCCTTAATTACATCTACATCAATTCCCCTTTCAATGATATATTCATACATCCTTCGCAGAAAAATTTTACTTTCCGATCTTTCTTTAGCGCCAATGCTCGTATCTCGGTTGGCACAAAATATTTAGTGGAACATGCCTCACACATTTTCTTCTTACATCTGTCACGACTAAAGCATTTATCTCCCAATAACTGTTCATCCACTGATTGTTTTCCACATTTATAACATTTTTCACCCATTCTTCTCATATGGACATGTGGACATAACCTCAACAAATTTTAACTATAATAATCTTTGAATGCGATGTTCAAATTGAATGAACAATAACTACACTGTTTAATTCCGACCTTATTGTCTTTCACTAACCACATGCAATACTAATTTGAATACGATAATTAAATATAATTTAGTAAATTATTAGAACCACAACTATTTTGACAGAAAACTTTGCCAGGTCAAATCAACATTATAGTAAATAAATTTTCCAGGGATTATAAATATCCAATCTCCAGATACAACAAACAAATCACTCGATTGTTGACAACAACATTGCCATTTTTATGGGTTAGAATCGGATAAAACTGCTCCGGTTGCATTTGTGCGCAGTACCGCTTTGCGCATAGTACACGACGACCGCCATATTAGTCAACTTTCTGTAATACTTAGCGGTCCGCATCGACACGCCAGTTATTTCTCCTTAGTACAGTCTTCTTGAGTGGAACTAAAGGAAAATAATTTAAATATGTTAATAGATTGTGAATATCTCATTCCTACAAAACTTTACTACTTATTAAAAATACATAATTCATTTCATTTTTAAATTGATATTTTGTCAATATTTGCTAATAATATTCTTAATTGAGTAGTTACTGTAAATAATAGCAATAAAATAGGGGTTTTAAATGTGTCAGTTTTCTAATTACTGTTTTTGAAGTTAAAAAACCAATTTTTTAATATTTATGACCGAAGGTCGCTAACTACGTTACCGTTTTTTACTGTATGGCATTTTACATTTTACAGCTCCTATTAAAATTCACCACCAGGTAAAAAATGGTTCTGGACGTGCTGCAACGTGCTGTAGTTCTTGATGAATTTAAACATAAAGTGATATCTTTACAGATGCTTTTAATGTTGAATGTACAGGAAAAGAATTTATTTTTCATTCATGTTTTAGCAATTTTTTTCAGCGTTTCCTAACAGTTGTTTCATATTTATTTACTCTAAAATGTGCATAATAGAAGTATTAGAAAAAAATGTAGTTTATTGAGATCTACTTCCACTTGGTACAACTTATTGATTTTGGGAGCAACTTTCCTTATCTTTCTCATCTTGGACTCTCCCCTAAACAAATATTCTTCCCCTTTATCTATTCTGGCCAATCACACTGTACCTACCTGTGTATACTTGGTCTTTTCCTTGTCCATGAGTAGCACATATTTCTCTATTGTCTTTTTCAACTTTTGGTAATCAGATTCAAATCATTAACGTATGCAACACAGTATTGATACTTGTGGTGATAGATGGATTCCGTAGTAATCTTATGTAGGGACTCTTACATATTATTTTTTCAAAGATCCGGTTGAAAAATTCAACTACAATATATGTTTCCATCTATGACCTTGGCCAGCATTAGAGGCAGATATATTTCCATCAACTCAGAATTTACTCTTAGATGCCCTTAATATGTCGTTCATGTCAAAATGTCCTCATCGTCTGCTTAATTTACTTTAATTACCTTTTATTTTACCAAGTCAAAACAGTCGTTGAGAGACCAAGGTCTGTAGTGATCTGGAGCGATTAAATCGAAGAAATCAGATAAACAATATTTATTCTTAATCTAATATACAAAACAAATGGAGTTTTATCATATAACTCAAACGTATGTACAGTTTTAAAAGGGAATATGGAAAAATGGACCTGTCATTCTCCCTTTATATCTCTTTTCATCTAAACCACAACCAACTATAATTTTACATTCAAAGAAATACAAGCTTATATATTGTAATGGTATGATGCTTACAGCAATTCTGGTTGCATTTCTAACGTACGAAGACTAAACAAAGATTCAAATAGGCCCAGAATTGGTATTGTATTAATTGCAACATTGATAATTATATATGACATGAGTAGCAATAACTGTAATTAATTCACATAGGTTAATAACAGTATCATCAGTGTTGCGTTCAGCTTGTATTCAATATTTGTGCCCGGTATGGCAAATGCAGCTAATTTGTGATGACTGACAGATTAATTGTGTAATGTCAAGACACGATAATGAATACGCTTAAGTACAAAAGTGTTTCGAAGCTTTACAGAAGTTTTATGGGGCGTTTGAATTCATATCATAATGCCCACAATCGATAACGCAGCTAAAAAGCTATTAAGCCGTGTAAGAAGGCACAATGACGCAAGAAGCATTTTGAAAAGCAACCTGAGAATTAAAGGAGACTACAAGAAAGTGCTAATAGCTTGTGTGTAGTGTTTATTTAACTAATAGTGAAAAAATGCAACCAAAGTGCGGTTAGAGTGTTACCTACTAAAACAAATGTATAACATGTTGTTATGGTGACCTAGAGTGTCAATTGTTGCGAAAGCTTGTGTGTAATTTTGGCTCCCCGTTTTTAATTAATTTCGTTGATAAAAGTATATTATTTGTGCCAGTTGTTGAGTTTTATTATTCACCATTGTGCCGAGGACAGTTGTGGTTAATTTGGTGGGGTTCGGTAGTACTTTTCCAGAGAAAATTGAACCTGGAGCTTCTCCTATTTGTGATTGTCTTCGAAGCTAAGGTTTAGAGCTGTGGAAGCAGAAAGCAGAGTGCTTGTGTAGAGAAGCTCTTGTTTGTGGTTTATAAGAAAGCAGCAGCTAAAATATCGCCAGGAGGACGTATAAGCTTGGCGTCCCTTTCACCCGTGGGACGATGCGAGGTCAACTTCCTAGCCAATTCAACAAGGCTGGGAGCTACGAGAAGCGGACAGCAAGGTGCAGCACCTGGGGAAGGTTTTTCTCGTGGTCCAGAGACAGGTAGCAGCCGCTGAAACCGTTGTAAGAAGAAATTACGAGCTTGGCATCACCTTTTTGAGGAAACCGGAGTGGATTTGGCGAGCAAACAAGAAATAAAATGCGTGTTGGCGTATCTTTTCATTTGAAAAGAAAAACAAATTCCAGGTTAGCCAAACAACTTGATTGTTTAAAATGCATTGTTATTATTTACCTGAGGTGAACTGATTACTTGTTGGTTTATTTGTGGTCAAAATACGCTGGATTTATGTGTTTTCGAACAAGCTTTGTTTACAGTTAAAATCGAGAATTTGCTGTACAATGGTAAAATTTATACTGTGTAACAAACCTAACCCTGTAGATGCTCGAGTCTCAATAGCTAGCCGGCGCAAAAGTTTAAATAAGTTGCCAATGGATAAAATATAGAAGGCAACATATTTTTATAATTGCAGTAAAGCTTAATTAAACAATTATAATTTTTAATAATGCCAAAAGGAGGCAAATCAAATTTACACTTGCGGTTTGGTCACTATTTATTTATTTACAATGTAACTCAAATTTTGATTATTATTTTAAATTAGTTTTCTTTATTTTCATAAACGAACGATATAGATCCATCAAACGAAAATTTGAAAAATCGAACTCTTGTTTATAACAAAAAACAAAAAACGATAGTAAATTTTTGTTTTTATCGTATATCGTATCGAAAACAGATCGTGGATGGGGTGTCCATTTTTCCATATCAACTATAGTTATGAAAATTTCATATAAAAATTACAAAATATGCCCACCCTGTACAAATAATTAAATAAAAATGTTATTACTTCCTTTACGATAAAGGATCTAGGAGGGCGTGGGATAAGTATTTGTGATCTCTAATTGTGTTGCAGTAGATGGCGCTGAACAGCTCAGTCGATACTACAGAACACTGTTGTGGACATTTCACTGTCCGCCATAAAGACCATTTCACTGGCAACGATTAATCGGAAATTTTTATGGTTTTAACTATTTTACTGTGGTTAGTTATCAGAGCCGGGTTAAGAGGGGGGCTAAGGGGGCTGCAGCCCCGGGCCACCGAATTTCGGGGCCTCGAAAAGATTCGAAGGTTATAATCTAGTGCGGTTTCTAATCATTTAGATCCCTTTGTACCCGTTGCATAAATGGGAATGGGGCCTCTAAAAAATGTAGCCCTGGCCTCACATATCTTTAATCCGGCTCTGTTAGTTATATGATATATCTGTTTATAAATGTAATTTTGCCCTACTCGATAATAAGTTAACTGCATGCGTAACCTGGCTTTATTACAGGTGTGGTTACTACCCAAATGAAAAGGGCAGCATCGCCTGTCCAGCGAATATTATTACAACTATGTAACACTAGACAAGCAACTACCTCGTTTGTAATGCAACAGCAGCTCTATTGTACAAACTACCAAATATGGATCGCAATGCAAGTGTCGATCAATTACCTATCAAACAAGAAGTTGAAGGTATCGAAGATGGCGGTAGTTATTCTGAAATGGTTATTGAAAATGAAGAACTTCAAATCAAACTTGAAGATTATGTAGAAGCAAGCCCTTACAGTTGTACTGATTGTGCATACAGCACGTCACGAAAAAGGTATTTAGTTGCACATATGAAGTCCCACACAAGGGAGAAGCCTTATTTCTGTTGCGAGTGTGAATACAAAACGACTCAGCAAAGATTGTTGATTGCACATGTCAGGTCTCATACACGTAAAAAGCCTTACAGTTGTCTGCAGTGCGAATATAGAGGAGCGCAAAAAAGAGATATAATTAAACATACAAGATGTCATACAGGAGAAAAACCTTATTGCTGTACAGTGTGTCCATATAGAACAACCAATAGCAGTAATTTAGGTAGACATATGAAGTCTCACACTGCAGAAAAGCTTTACAGCTGCGTTAGTTGTCAGTATACAACAGTAAGTAAAGCTAATATAGTTATACATAGGAGATCTCATGTAGAAGAAAGCTCCTATAATCGTCATCACGTTCAACTTATGAGATTTCATACGAGCGAGAAACCATTCGATTGTTGTGTTTGTCAATACAGAGCAACTAATAAACGTGGTTTACTTAATCATATGAGATTGCATAGAGGAGAAAACATGGGTTATACCATTAGTAACTTCATAGCTGAACAAAAAAATACAGGCACTCGTACAGGGGAAAAACGTCACATTTGTTCACATTGTGAATACAGGTCTGCACGAAAAGCTAATTTGGTGATGCATATGAGATCTCACACAGGAGAAAAGCCTCATAGTTGTTCTCTTTGTGAATACAGAGCAGCATGGAAAAGTAGTTTAGTTGTACATATGAGGTCTCATAGAAGCGAAAAACCTTATTGTTGTTTTCATTGCGATTACAGAACTACAATTAAGTGCAATTTAGTAAATCATATGAAAACTCACACAGGAGAAAAGCCGTACGTTTGTTCTGTTTGTCCAATACCAAGCAACACATAGAAGTATTTTAGTTAATCATATTAAGAGCCATAGCGGGGAAAAGCTTCATAGTTGTTCAGAATGTGACTACAAAGCAGTGCAAAAAGGTAATCTAGTTCGACATATGAGAGCTCATACAGGTGTAAAACCTTATAGTTGTTCCGATTGCAAGTACAAGGCAGCAGATAAACTTACTTTGGTTATACATATGAGATCTCATACAGGAGATAAACCTTATAATTGCCTTGTTTGTCCATACAAGGCAGTGCAGAAAAGTCATTTAACTAGACATATGAGATTGCACACAGGACAAAAATTTTAATGTTTATAAATATAAAACAATAATTTATTTATGTAAAGGAAATAGATATAAAATATGTTTTTGAGAAAGAAAAACTGTAGTTATGCGGAGAGATTATGATTTTGCTCAAGAGCTTATCAATGGAGAAATTACTAGAAAATTTGAATGTTACTACCAATTATTTAGAACGGACAGTTTAGAGCTGATGAACACAATGAGAGTTGCTGAATATTCAAGAGAACTACAAACTCGGAATATGAAGGGTGTTATCAGAATCTGTTGTGTAAGGAAGTTTTAAATTTCTTTAGTGCTTAGTGTGGATTTTTCTATAGAAAGCAGAATGGCGAAAATGTATGTAAACGATGCTATTAATTTATGCTTAAAATATTTTCTAGTAACTATAATGGTCAGTCAAATGTGTTTGTCAAATATGTAATAAAGTAGGTACTGTATCATCTATAATGACTGTAAATAGATTAGTTATTATAAACGATAGTTATAAGAGAGTACATATTATCTATGTTTTTTAAATATACTTATGTTTTAATGCATTTTCTTTGAAAAAATGTAGACATCCCTTTTTCGTGTAATAGTTTCATGATATTGTTTTCGACTATGCATTAGGCTGATGTCTTATAGGAGCAGCCATGGTGCAGAAATTGAAGCTGAAAGGTATATAATTTTATCCACTACCGGCAATGTAAGTGGGTCGTACATTCATGGCTACAAGTACTGTAGGTGGCTAATACCATTGGTCTACTAGTTACTCTTGACGATGGAACTTAATAGTGTTACATTCTTAGGACAATCATAGAAACGTCAGATAGCCCATGTTTGACAAATATAACACGAATAGAGATTTAGTATTTTACTTCCTACCTTTTTCTTGATTTTGCCAGTAATACATCTAAACAAACAATATTTACGGCTTCATTAATCTCGACTGTCCACTTTTTTAACATAATGTGTTAAACAAGAAAATTCAGTTGTGCTGTAATGTAGTGTAAGGACTTAACATTCTCACAAGAAATTATAGGCCTCGCTTTCACCTGGTATATTAAAAATCTTCCTCGAATGTTATTAGGTCCACAAATTCCTACACGAAGCCCAATCTTTCTATGCTTGGAATGATACCTCTTCAAACTACTTTTACTGACAACCATATTCCAACCAGCAACCACTTTACCTTATGACATTTTAGTCTTATTGTAGCCTGTTGCAGCAATGATTTTAATGAGGAATGGCAGAGATCGTGATGCTCTTCACTTGCAAGAAGTGGCGGTCGCTCATGTATAATCTGCGGAAATTTTGTCAAAAACTAGAATTGGATTTCAACTCTTAAATAAGGAAAGCGAGGTATTGTGATATTTTGAAGTGTTAATGATAATCGTTTTTGTTTCAATACAGCAGGAACGCTGTTTTATGCAAGAGGCTTACAATGGGGTCAAACATGTCACTTCCAGTTTTGCTGACTTCCCTTGGGACTGATGATAAAATTCGATAATTGGTTATGTAATAACAGAAAGATAAAAGTTTGCCAGTTATACCTATTTAAGTATATGGAATAGCGCAAGAAATAAATTAGTTGTGAATAGTAACGGATTTGTATATATAATTGGTGATTATTATTATTATTAACATAGTTAACAAATAATTCGCAAAAAGTGATACGAGTAATGTAGGCTTGAATGCAAACCTTGTTAAAATCGGGAAATAGCGTTATAATCATAATTATAAATCACATAAATATAAAAGTATGCAATAAATGCAGAAGTACCTGTTTATGGCACAAATGCAAAAGATATGAAGTAGCTGGAAATGGTAAACACCCAAATGGACCCACAATTAAATGTAACAGCAATGAGATGAGCATGAACCAGAAATACAATGCTTGAGTAAGAAAAAGATACATATACAAAAAAAAATGAGTAGGTTTGACAGTGATTTTAATTCTAATATAAATAAGATTATTATACCAAATTTGAACCTTTCACATTTTAAGAATGACGAGAAAATTGAGTTCGTATCAGGGTTGGCATGATTTTCCCCACCTGAAAAAACCCGCGGGTTTTAGACTAAATCTGGGTTTTTTCAAAATTTGACCAAAAAGTATTCTAAAGCTGTACGTGGTATAAAGTCTTTCATTAATAAAAATTTCATATTTTTTTCAAACTAGTGACTTTTGCAGTTTTCAAAGTGATTTCTGCCAGTCTGTGAGTCTGTCATCTAATGGATTCGTCTGAAAATCGTACGACACTCATTAATGACCAATAGAAAAATTAGTTCACGGGTCGTAACCAAGACAACAATAAAATTTCTTGGAATTTTTTTGTAGGTAGACCAACCGAACTGTGAGGGTTTGTGTCGTTACGATTTTCTTACCGAATCTGCATTCGAGCATTAATTCATATCCGGAAATTATTTTTCGTGCATTCAACAACCTCCTAATTTGCCCTCGCGTCCCGCTCGGGCAAATTAATACGACGTTGTTGGAACGCACTCAAAAACATTTCCGGAAAGAATTAATGCTCTTCTGAGATTATATGTGAAAATTTATACCATCGTTTCTAATATAAATTCAAAGGACCTATTGATTTTTGGGTAAAATGAGGAAACCGGCACTTGACTCTTGTTATTACCGTTTTGTGGAAAAACTTTGTAATTATTTAATCAAAATAAAATTTCATATAACAGGATCATATATTATGCAATTATTTACAATTTTCGTTTGAACAGTTGTTCCGTAGAAAGTATAGTTTTTGAAAAAATTGCATTTTTACAAAGATTGCCTTGGGCCCAAAAATTAATAATAGAATGTATATATTGCTATGATATAAAAATATAAAAAAGAATATATTCTATAAAATATTGAATCACTTAAAAACTGACCAAGATTGGTATAACATTTTCAAAATATGAGAAAGTCAAATAAAATATTAGAAATCGGTATTGATATGAATAATATATAAATATTCAATCAATGCATTGTATTGAAGCTCAATTGAGAAAAGAATGACCCAAAGCAAGTGGTTTGAATTGTTTAAAATTATTTATTGTTCATATGAGATACATTGCAGAATGTTACAACGTACTGAGGTATAACTTAATTTGGTTAGTGTGATAACCTAAAAAATGACTTTTGTCAAGATATTTAATTAGCTTGATTTAAGTTAATAATTAATAAAATTTACTTCTGAAAAAGAGTGCTAAGAGAAGGAAAAGGAATTGTTTATGTTTGGATAAGAGAGGAGGCGGGTAGAAAAATTATTAATTTTATGACAGATATTAAATAATCCTTCAGAATTAATGCTAAAACAGATAAACTCTGAGTAGAATATAATTATAACGACGTTAAAAGTGATTATCAGTGCTTGATATCAAAGTGGAAGAACTATCATTAAAATTGGAGAACATTGATACAGAAGTGGCAGAATCAAGTAAAGTCCAGGGGCAACCTTTTGCAGAGAAGATTGCAGACACGTGGCTACAAGTGAAAAAGCAAAGTGAGTCAATTTAAAAATCAATTCTCAGTACTGGGCTACGAACAATATAAGTAAAAATAATTAAAAAAGCCTATAGAATTTTTGAATGCATTTAAATTAGATTTATTGATTAGGTAAGATTGGTTTGTAAACCTAAAGTTTAAAAAATTGAAATTAATTATTGAAAGTGTCATTAACAAATTTAAATTGTCAGAATACCAGTAACTTCAATAAACATTAACAATTACTTTTATATTGATGTATTAATAACAAAAACTGATAAAGTGTCATTCAAAGGTTATGATTGAATACATTAATAAAACATAAATATTATCTTTCTAAAATATTTCATTTAACTAGAAAAGGTACATTGAAATACATTGCAGTGTCTTATTAAAAATAATGCAACAGTTACCCTGCAGATTAAGACAAATAGAGCTAGCCGAGTTAATAATAATTATAATATGCAAGAAGATATCTACCACAAGGTAGGTTTTATGGTGATTGAACTTTTAAAGAATAAAAGGTACAGTTAAGTGCCAAACAGATTTGTTTGTAGCAATATATTTTATTCACAACCATCTATTTAATAAGGTCATTAGGTACTCCCTTTTAAAAAGTTGGAAAATGAGCCATTACCAACGTCTACTTCCCACCCCGGGCGGGAAATAGGTTACCATGACGGCGGGTGGGAAGCAGTCATTTCCCAGCCGCTGTCATGCCAGCAGATTTTTTAACGTCTGTTTTAAAAAACTGTCAAATCCATTTTTACAATTCCTGTTTACAATAAAGTGGTTGTGAATAAAATAGTATGTATACATACCACGGTCAAAAGTTTCATTCCTGTCTCGAGATAAAGTGAACCTCGACGCTTTGCATCTCAGCTACTTAATCTGTCAAGAGTAATAAACGATTAAAACTTTATTTTATATTAAATGATTATCTATAACTTTTGTTAAAGAAGTTTTTTGTAAGACGTATAGTTTTTGAAAAATCGCAAAATTAAATTTTCACAAAAATAGTAGGAATAATATTTTTTTAAAACTGTTTTAATATTAGGTAATTAACTATAACTTTTGTCAAAAGTTTTTTTAGGAAGTATCGATTTTGAAAAAGTCACAAAATTAAAATTTTATAAGCAGGAAAAGAAAGTTGTGTGATGACCACATCTAATTTTCTAAAGTAGCAAATCATTGAATGAGGGCATCCCCTTGAAGGAAGTCGCTTAGAATCAATGGACAGTGGAAAGCTCTTACTGTAGAACGTAATTTGATAAACCTACTTTTAAGTATACGTATAACCCCATTTACATGATTTACATGTTTAAAGAATGCTTATTTGCATATTTATAGATAAATTACAATTTACCCAAGTACCTACCTTTTACCTAAAAATAAAAATTAATATTCATTCAGATTTTCACAGGATATCTAAATCCAAAAAAGAGTGAATTTATCTAAAACCCGAAAATACCCAATAAAACCCGAAAAAACCCAATAAAACCCGATAAAACCCAGCGGGCAGATAATTTCTGAAAAAACCCGGGTTTTTGCCAACCCTTGTTCGTATGAAAAAATTGAGAAATTAGATTATTTAGTAATTGAATATAAGTTGTCAATTTTTTTATGAATTTGTGACATTTATGACAAAACAATAAAAATGAACAACTAGCCAATTTAACTAAAATTTTGCGTACCCATTAGATTAGATTAGATTAGATTAGATTCCACGACTGCCTTTTGCTGGCATGCGCACGTCAGCCCTTTGGGCTTTTTGTACTGTCGGGAGTTTTTAAGTTAGCAGGCCGACATCCGTATCTTTTACTAGACTTGCAATGTCCCCTACTTAGCTTGCGGTTGTCAATAGAGTTAAGGCTCCAATCGAGTTGGTGTCTTTTACGCTCTAATGCTGGGCATTCAAAGAGGATATGGTAGGCTGTTTCATCATCCTCTTGGCATAGTCTGCAAACAGGTTCATTTGTATAGATATTGATCCTGTGCATAAATTCTCTGAATGCTCCAGTGCCTGTTAGTAGACTGACTACTTGCTTGATTCGAGTTCTGTTCAGTCTCAACAGGGTTTTGGTGGTTTGTGGATTCGGAGTTTTTAGCAATCTTTTGCAGTGTGTTGCTTGATTGTAGTTTCTCCACCTTAGTTGGTGTGCGGTATTGACCCATTCATTAATGGCTGAGCGGGCTTGGTTTTTCTGAATGCTTAGACCAGGTTCTGGACCGGTCATTGCATTACGGGCTGCTTCTTTTGCGAGCTTGTCCGCCTTCTCGTTTCCTTCAATACCTTGGTGACCTGGGATCCAGCATAATTTTACTGTATTTACCTGGCTTAAGGTTTGAAGTTTGGATTTGCATTCCTTGACCAGTCTCGATGAAGTACTGAAAGCGTTTAGCGCTTTCAGTGCTGCCTGACTGTCTGAGAGAATGTGTATGTCTCGATTGGGCAGCTTCTTTTCTATGCTGATGTTTGCGCATACGTTAATAGCTTGTACTTCAGCCTGAAAGATGTTACAAAACTTTCCTAGACTGAATTTTTCGTTGGTTCTAGGATTGGTACTGTACACACCACAGCCTGTACCCCCTTCAAACTTAGATCCATCAGTGTAAAAAATGATGTTCTTATTTGTTGGCGTTGGTAGTTGGTCCGGATTGCAACTTGTGTGTACAGTAAAGTTCTTTTCAAAGTCATAGGCTTTGATTATAAGATCAGAACCCATTTCTAATATTGGGTTGTTGGTGTGTGACATGATCTTGCCATGTCCTAGATTATTAGCTGTGGTCATCCAGTGACCAGTACTTTGTAATCTGTAGGCTGCCATTCTGGCTTCACCTTCCAAGAAGATGTGCAGAGGTGGCAGATTTAAAATAGCATTCAGTGCTTGTCCTGAGGTGCCTTTAAAGGCTCCAATGATGCACCGATTAGCTAGATATTGTATTCTGCTGATTTTGTGGATCGCAGTTGCTTGTTTTATTTTGGGCCACCAGGCGATTATTCCATATGAAATTATTGGTCGAACCATGGTTTTGTACAGCCAGAGGGTCAGTTCCGGTTTGAGCCCCCACGTACTACCTATGGCTCTTTTTCCAATTACTAATGTTTGTATGCACCTGGTGATTGTTTTGTCTAAGTGGGAGTTCCAAGTTAGTTTGGAATCGATGGTTAGACCTAAGTACTTAACCTCGTTCTCCCAGTTGACATTTGTCTCAAACAGTTTTATGTTGATTCTGTTCGTGATGTTCTTTCTACGAGTGAAAGCGACGAGAGTGGCTTTGCTGGGATTAATTCTAAGATTATTCTCTAGACACCACTCTTCGGTTATCTTTAGTGCTGATTTCATACATTGTCTACGGTTCTTTGGTATTTACCTTGAATCAGTATGACAATGTCATCAGCGTATCCTTGAGTGTAGTAGTCTTTGTTAGTGAGTTGGATCAGCAGTTCATCAACTGTGAGGCACCACAGGAGTGGAGAAAGAACTACTCCCTGTGGACATCCCCTTATCGCCTGCACTGTCTTTTCCTTGTCAAATAACTTGACTTTTACAACTCTAGTGTTGAGCATTGCCATAGTCCATCTTATCGTGGTGTTATTGATCTGGTGGTTTGTCATTGCTCTTTCAATAGAGTGGTAGGAGGTGTTGTCGAAGGCACCTTCTATGTCTAGAAATGCTCTGACTGCGTACTCCTTGTACTCCAAGGTTCTCTCAATTTTCCCCACTAGTTGGTGTAGGGCGGTTTCACATGACTTCCCTGTTTGGTAAGCATGTTGATATTTGTGAATCGGGAGTGAAGTTAGGGCTTCCTCCCTCCAGTACCTGTCTACTAATCTTTCCAACCTTTTAAGGAGAAATGACGTTAGGCTGATAGGTCTGTAAGATTTAGCTTCTGCATAGCTGCTCTTACCAGGCTTAGGGATAAATACTACTTTAGTCACTCTCCAGGCTTGGGGAATGTAGCCTAAGGCAACACTTGCTTGGAACATGTCTTTGAGTGGGTTCAGTAGTATATCTATCCCTTTCTGCAGCATTACGGGTTGTATGCCGTCGTTTCCAGCAGATTTGAAAGGGCTGAAGAGGCTAGTTGCCCATCTAATCCTTTCTTTGCTGACTATTCTCTTAGCTGTTTCCCAGTCTTCCCTCCTAGGGGTATGATTGGGTTCAGCCAGAGTAGGTTGTTCCACTGCTCCGGGTAGGTGAGTTTTTATCAAAAGAGATAACGTCTCCTCTTCCGTTGTAGTGTATTCTCCGCTTTCTTTTTTAAGAGTGCCTAATGGGTTCATGGCTTGCTTTGAGATGATTTTGTGGAGTCTAGCTGTGGATCGCTTGGTCTCCACCTCCTGGCAGAACTTTTTCCAGGCTGCTATCTTAGCTGCCTTGATCTTTTTGCCATAGTCTGTGAGAGCCTTGTGATAGTTCTCCCAGTTATTTGTGGCTTTAGACCTGTTAAACAGACGTCTGACTTCTTGTCGGTCTTTTCTAGGTCTTTATTCCACCAATTTGTGTGTTTTTTGCTCTTTGCTTACTTGGGTCTATTAGAGGACAGCTACTCTGAAATGAGTCAATCATGGCCTCTTTTAACCGGTCAGCATTTGAGTCTAAAACTACTTTATTGGGAGATCTGAACTTTAGGTGTTCTATCTTCTCTTGTAGTTTTTGTTTATATAGGTCCCAGTCTGTATTTCTTGGGTTGTAGTAAACTCTTTGGCTTACTTCCCGTTGAGAAAGTTCAAAGGTTATATAATTGTGGTCAGAGAGTGATCGTTCGTCTGAAACTTGCCATTTATTCACTGATTGACTAATTCTCATAGTTGTTATGGTAATATCTATAACTTCATGTCTATTAGAGTTATAAAAGGTTGGAGTGTTACCTTTATTGGCTACCACTAGATTGTTAGTTAAGATAAATTCTAAAAGTGACTCACCTCTTATGTTGCAGTTGGTGCTGCCCCAAATGGTGTGGTGAGAATTTGCGTCGCAGCCTAGGATGAGGTCTAGATCGTCTTGGGAGGCAGATGATACTAGGTTCTCTAGTTCCTCGCTAGGCGGTGGCGGTGGGTCCCTGGAATCGGATGGAAGGTAGACGGAGCTTATAATGGCTTGGTCACAATCTTCATCGTTATTCCATTTTATTTTAATTGTGGTTATGTCTCTAGAACAGAATTCCATTAGTGGTAAACAGTCTAGATTATTTCTTATAAGTATGCATGTTCTAGGACTTGCATGATTATAAATAAGCCTACCTTTAGCACCCCCTAATCCACGGACTTGTCCCTTAACTATCCATGGTTCTTGGATCAGTGCTAAATCGATGTCATCTGCTAGCAGCTTTCTGCTTAGACTTGCAGTGGATGCTTTGCAGTGGTGGAGGTTATTTTGAACTACTTTCAGGTGCTTCTTTCCTATCCTTGGAGCGGATGAGGAGAGTGACCTTGTTGAGACCTAGGTGCGGCCTTTTTCTGCTCGGAAGACTGTCCTTGACTGGAAGTCTGGACTGTCAACTCTGCAGTAGAGGCACACTGTTTCATTTTTGTCTCGGTCACCGAAGTCTGAGCATCAGTGATCAGAAACGGTGATGACTCCATCAGTGTGTCGTCTTCACCATGTGAAAGAGCAGTTGTTAAATCCATACAAGTGAGTATTTAATGCAACTGTAACAGATTTGGCTAAATATTTCTGGAGGGCGCCTAGTATCCAGAAGGCTCCGTTCATGACGCATATTATAAGCCCCTGCGCCTACACCTGCTGGTGCTCTGTTTTGCACGGGTCGCATAACACATTCGAAAAGGGGATTTTGGAACCAGAAAGGTTGATCTTCTAGACAGCCATGCGTCTCTTGAGCCTGGTCCCCCGCCGTGAGATTTAGGATTTTTATTGAGGTTTTCTCCTCTTGGTCCAAGCGGTGAAGCCAAGACCCCCAACACAGATATCTCCCGTAATACATGCCTACAGCAGAGATATCCATGTATGGTATAACGGCAATGACGTGACCAGAGGTTCGTCTTTGCCGGCATCGTTATCCCAAGTGCAGACCCTTAGCCACGACACGACAGCTGGGCTTGGAGGATGTTTATCGACTTCCCAGTCTAGATCCGCGGGGTTCAGTCACAACGGGGCCACCACGAGAAGGATGCAATCGCTAGGATCGCATATCACTGATCGTTGCCAGTGATACCCTGCGGCCTTCCTTGTTGTCGGGCGGGAGGTGCAAGACCTGAACAACTTCGCTGCACTGCCTCGGCATGAATCTTCACAGCGTTTATAGCCGTTCAGTTCAGCTGGCAATGCTCGACCCCTTGCGTACCCATATATGTCGCTTTCTTTTTCAAGTAGTTTATTTTGTATACACTCCAGCTTACGTCTGTTATATTTAATTATGGTTCCATTATTACTAGCCGAAGTTTAAAGAGGATAAAATCCTGACTAAACAAAAATTTTTATATTGTGTTCTACCTACTATCAACATGATGTACTTTTCGATATTTCTATTTGTGGAAGATTTATAAACCACAAAATAATTATTATTTAACATTATTATTGAACTAGCGCTACTGGATGTGTTAGACCACAGCGGGTGCACTTCTAGTAGTTCTAAACCTGCCTAAATTGGCAAGAAGATAGCAATATAGGAATTGTAGCAATGCAGGTCCAGGTATTAATATCAATGGTTAGGGTAGTTGGGGAATTTAGATGCCGCTGTTGTACACTTTGAGGATTAGTTGTTGTTGAACAACTTTTAATAGGTTTTTGAACTCGTTTAAACTAGTTTTAAATATAATCCTAACAGGTTGTGGAATCACTCTGAAGTATGAAGGTCTCGAAACCTTTCGCAACTGGTTTTTGACTGATAGATGGGCAATTCTAAACAGATTCTGGAACAGATGCAAGTTTTGAACCAATAGAAGAATAGATTTGGAACAAGTTTTGATTGATTGTGAAAATAAAGCTAAACAATTTTGGAAGAAATGTAACTATCCTGCAGTGGCTTTGAATAGATAAACGAAGGTCTAAATAGATTTTATACAGGTTGGGAAATCGTTTTAAACTGGTTTTTAACAAACATAAGAACAAGTGCCCAACAACTTTGGAAAACCTTTAAACATATTTCAAAAAGCATAAACCGTGACCGGCAGAAATTTGGACATACGGAATTTTTTAAATTATAGGACATTTATCAAAAAAATTGTATTCTTGCTTCACCTTAAACTTAAGATACTTTAATCAACATTTAAATATATCCTTTCATATACGGGAGACGTTTTAAAATATGAAAACTGATTAAGAATAAAGCATCTGCATTTTTCGGAGCAAATAAAAAAGTTTTTATGGAAAATGTGTTTAGAATTGAAAGAAACGGGTCAAATACGAAGTCACAGTCACTTACTCCGAAAAAGAAGTTTCATCAGTTATTTTAAATTGTTTACCACCCTGTATAATCTCTGAAACTTCTTTGTGGCGCTTTAATAGTCATCTTATTTTTATGGGTATTTCGTCACCCTACAAAATGAAAAATATTAAAACATGAACGTTTCGGAAGACAAATCTATTTCCATTATCAACATTAACTAATTACATTAAAAATCAACAAGAACTTAGCTTATTTTATTGGAGAAGTTTCAGAGATTATCTCAAAGAAAGGTATGAGCCTAACATAAACACTAACTTCACAACTTGGGAGAGCGTTTACAAGAAGCTGGCTTATTCTGAAAATACTATAACTTTTCTGTTGCAGAAATAATTATATCATTCCAAAAGGGTTTAGACATAAGGCACCATATGTAGGTGCCCGTTCTTACAATATAATGAAAAGGGCTAGTAAAGCTCTAATAAGAAATACAATACCATTTCACAGACATAATAAAGTCATATTTTCTGACATAAATAGGCTGGAACGGGTAATTCAAAAGGATGTACAGGAAGAGGATTTTAATCGTATGTACAATTCCATTCCTAATAGCTACATCAAAACACACACAGAGCAAAAACGCAAACATTTAAAAAATATTCCAGCCCCTCATCCAAGAAAAACACACAGATGAACTACATACACTAAGCAATGACACTTTTCTAAGTAAAACTGTAGAAATATGTATAGTAAGGGACTGAATTGCGGAGTGGCGCCAAAATCAATTAATAAACTTGATTTAGTTGCAGGTATAGAAGAAACTTCCAGAAGACGTTAGACAAGAATATACGATTAGGAACAAAACTATGCAAGAACGATTTTACACAATCAGACAAAACTTCTCCAAACAAGAAAAATAGTCACTATACTTGCTAAAAACTGATAATACAATTAAAATTCTACCTGCAGGGTAGGTTATGTTATGTGTCCATGGTATTGAAAATAAACAAACACTGAACAAATGAATAATATGCTAATAAACGAAGTATTTGAAGATAGTATAAACTGGAACGCTTTTCAGATCTTTGAGTTAATAAATGTTTAATTCACATGGCGTCAGAGCCGGATTAAAGATATGTGAGGCCCAGGGCTAAATTTTTTTAGAGGCCCCATTCCCATTTATGCAACGGGTACAAAGGGGTCTAAATGATTAGAAACCGCACTAGATTATAACCTTCGAATCTTATCGAGGCCCCCGAAATTCGGTGGCCCGGGTCTGCAGCCCCCTTAACCCCCCCCTTAATCCGGCTCTGCATGGCGTATATATGTTTTTATTCAATTTAGACGAAATTTTAAATAAAATTTTTAAAATATTCAAATTAAGATATAAATTTGTCCGTTCATCGTCGATTTGATCTAAATTTTAGTAATTATATATTACACACTACAAAGAGAAAGAATAATTGAATGTAAATATTTGTAGAAATAATAAAAATTTGTTGTTCTTTATTGAAACTTTTTTAATTCTCTAGTGAATTAAACTTTTTTAATTCTCTAGTGAATTAATAGTAGTTTATTTATCTAGAACGAAAAGTGGCATTTTAAAGACGAGAATTACTTGCGAGGACCTTTAAAAACACTTTTCGTTTGTGGTGAATACAACGGTTTATTTCATACTGCAAGTTTAATTAACTTTAAATGAAAAGTTGTAAATCATTTCAAATGTCATGTCAACAACTGACGTATAATTTTAAAGTACTTGAACTTTAAAATTTTTCTTTAAAGTACTAGGACTTTAATGTTCCATTTTTTGTACAATAAATAAGTTTTAAAGTACTTGAACTTTAAAATTTTACTTTAAAGTACTAGGATTTTAATGTTCCATTTTTTGTACCATAAATAATCCGAGAAATGTAATTTTTGACATCAGTATGAAAAAAATACTTTTATTTCACTTGGGAATCGTAGACTGTTTATGAAGGTTGTTATGGAGTTAATAATGTCAATTTAAACTGTCAAAATTTAATAAAAACAATTAACTTGGGGTTACTCAGGTTTCGAGTGTTTTAATTTTTATAAACTGCACGCGAAATGACTCATTCGCGTTCAAAACAGTTGCAAAATTTTAGGTTAGAATACTTCGTTTACTAAAGTCAACACAGAATTTTTCTGGTGTCAATGTTAAGCAACAGTTGGAACTAACCAAAACTCAACATGAACCGTTCAGTGGAACCAACAAGTCACCATACTCAACTGGTGTGTCACCTGAACGCGCCCATTATATGCACATAATATGCTCTATTTTTTTTTAAATACGTAGAAATATTCTAAATAATGTAAAACTCTTAATTGTTTTGTATGAGTATATTTATTTCTCTAATTTTTATTCAAAGACATCCCATATTTTAACGTTTGACTATATAATATTAATTATAATAATAAATGGCTTTATTTTCTAGAATATAGAAAAAAGGTGAAGTTGAACATGGACTACCAACGCCAACTTTACGTTGCAAGCCAACATAAAAAATGAGATTTCCCCTAACCTCGCCAGACTATATTTACCCAACAATATTGAAGTTCGACTCTTGAAATGAATTTTATTTATTTATTTATTCATACCAACGGTAAACCCCAATTTACGCTTACTATATAAAAATAATATAATATAATAGCATGCGATAATATATGTGTGAAATATAATAAACCGTGCAACATTATAACATATCCTACAATCAAACTAAATAATAAAAAAATTATGATAATGCCAATGTAATGTAAGTCTAACAGCAACTAACAATATCATGCAAAAACTATAGATAGTGTAAAAATGCTACAAAAGCGCTGCTTTAAAGCTTTGCAAAGAGATGCCAAAGAAACTAACAGAGTCACAATAAGTATTGGCACACCCACATATCCTAGAAATTGGAGAAAAGTACCCACAGTTAGTTCGATGCTGTCGAATGTCAAAAAATAGTCGAATATCTCGTACTTCTAATAGGTGCATGAAAGTTAATTTCAGATAGCAATACAGGACAATTTATTAACTTAAAAATAAAACACACAATTCTATGTTGGCTGATTTCTTATACATTGCTTTTATGAGAAAAGTGGGGATTGCTGCGACCAACAGTACATTATGAACTAAGATTAGGTCACAGCGTACAAGATGAAATTAACAAAATAATATGTGATGCCACAAATCATAGTTCGAAAAACAAATAAAAATAATACACTAAATTAGATTTAACAAAATTATTAGTAGTAGGTATAACATTGTAGTAAGTAGTACTTATCACAGCAATAAAAATAAAAAGTTACTCTATAAGTAGAACCTATTCTTATTAATAGGAGTATTTTTAGTAAAATTATATCAGGGACTACTATAAGTTTATAGTAGCCGAGTAAGATAGGTTAACAACAAAGTAAAAAATGTAAATTAATAGATATACAGGGTGTTATGGAAATGAGTGCAAATATTTTAACCCGTAATAGAACTTGATAAACTGAACAACTTTTCCATTTATAATTTGTTCGCAAACGCCCTCAAAACTGAGTTAAAGTTCAAAACAATTTTACTCTAAAAATGCATACACGCCTATGGGATAATATTCCAATTTAATGGCGCAAAACACAAAAAGCATCTCTTTGATATGCAAACCAACAAAAACTGCATAGGTACTGATAAAACCTTTAGTTCACATCTGTTTTTTGTGCAAGAACTTTGCAGTTTTAACATACTTGTGTTGTTCACCTTTAACTTAGATTTGCTTACCAAGCGGCTCGTCAAATTTAGGGGAGATAAATGATTGAAAAAATATGCGATTAAATGAAAAACGATGAATACAAAAGTTGTTCATTTTGGTGAGCTCTATCACTGGTTAAAATATTTGCACTTATTTCCATAACACCCTGTATACTATTTATAAAGAACAATAGCTTGGCACAGTGCACGAGAGCAATTTAGTTTAAATTTGGTACTATTTCCATTAAATATATCAATACAGTCAATTAATTTGTTAGCCAAATCACAGGTTATGTATAGAGGCGAGTGACAAGATATTAGTTCTGGGTTTATTTAAGTAAAAATAAGCACGATAACGTGAAGTTAGTCTTGGTAAAAAGAAATTTAGCTGCCTCAAAATAGTGGAACAACAATTAATTCTATAATGAATTATGTAGTATGTATGTATGTATAATCGTTAAGCTCTTGTTACCTTAGCGGTGTAGAGGCTGGTGCTTTGTACGCTAGCATCTGGCTGTGTAGTGCTCAACCTGCCCCGAGTTACGAGATACAAAGTTGGAGCGCACCTTTCGTGCTTGCGTAGCAACCATTGTGTGTTAGGTGTGAGTTGACCTTGTTACTCTATCTCTTAGCGCTGTGGTTCTGAGTAGAGCACAGCTAATTTGGTGCCCAACTGTAAATGGTCTCACCGATCCCGGTTCAAATCGCCGAGGCTGGGGAAAATTCCGGCCGTCACGGGATTCGAACCGAGGGCTTGCTTAATGCAAGGAAAACGCCTACCCATCTGCGCTACTCGGCTTCTTCTATAATGAATTATACTAACGAAGAAATACATCGACGTCTTTCAAGAGTTTGAAGTTTAAATATGTGTAGGTAACAGTTCTAAATACGAGGGCGTTAACGATGGGTAAACACCCGTAACTTTGTATTTCAGAAATCTGATGACACGCTTCTGAACTCATTCAATTTGTATCTTGTATATTGTAGTGGCTAATACGTTGAGATATTTAAATATGTAATATTAGCTCTACTATTTTCTTTCAAATTGATTTATTTAATTTGAATTTTCAATTCTATTCTTTTTAATAAATGTATTGCATTGAGACTCTCTAAGGGTGGTTCGTTAATCCAGTAGTCTGTTATTTAAAATTTTTATTTTATAATGACTTGATTATGGACTGACACTAACTGTCAGCTTGCACTTCAAACAATGATCCAACAATAATCAAACCAAAAATGCAAATATCTTTCTACTCACACGTAATTGACTCAATTCACTAAGGTAAGTACTTTATTATATATTATTTCACTCTTTTAATTGTCTTTTATTCAATATGCTTCTATAGGACTAATTAAGACCAACCTGAACTCATCGTACTTTCACTGATATTCACCTCAAAACACCACTGTTCCTGAAGTTCACAGCTCGGATTTCCTACAATTCAGCCACGACGCTTTGCCAACCGCCAAACAACTTCCAAATTGTCAAAACCCTGGCTGCTTGCAGAAATGGTCCTGTTCCTTGCACCCTTTCACGTACTGTCAACCTAACAGCTTCCTGGCAAGTTCCCACTTACAAATGATCCCAAATAAATCTTCTATATACCCCAACTCCTACTCCGTAGTCAGCAACCAAATAGAACTGTCCAAATCCAGCAGTCCTACCGGCAACTCCCGTCAAAGTGATCAACACGTCCTTCAGACAATCATCAAATCCAGTAATTAATGTAACTTATTATTCCTTGTAGTTATTAAATAATTCAATTTCATTTAAATATTACTATTTTCTTCTTACTCGTATCTAGTTAAACCATATTCCATACTCTCTTCAATAACTGTATACTTGCACTAATTCATATTTATTTTTCAACCTTTTTTCATCTCGCAGATTTGTTATAGCCTTATCTATTATATTATATCAAATTAGCAATACAAATAAAGGTAAAATTTCCAGTTTTTTATTAAATTCGAAAGAATATTTTCAAAATACGTCTACATTTTAAATTTGTTATTTTTACAACAACCCCAAACAAAATCCTCCCTTTATGCTAGTTACAATGATTCATACACTCTTTAAAATTAAATGATATGATTTCTACTTACTATATTCTAATTTCTAATAGAAAGCATATTTGTCACATGTAAAATTAACTTATATATCCTTATTAAATTTCAACACCATGATAGAATACTCAATTGCTATTACCTTTCAAAATAAATTGTAAATTGTCTCAAATTAAACTTCCATTACTTATTGTCAAATAAACTAACAATCATTTTTTAAAACTTTTCTAAGTTGATTGTGTTAATCTCCCAAATTTATATGTACTTTAATTTTTATTCAAAAACCTGATTTTTACGTATCATAACAATATATTATACATAGGTGACCAAATAACTGCAGATTATTCCAATCTGGTTCGAACGTAAGCATCATAAAGTTTTATTATAGTTTGACTATCTTTAAAATTAAAAGTGTTGCGTATTATTTTTAATGAATGATTTACTGACTTATTAATATGACTTGAAAAAGTAAGGAAACTGTCAAATGTAACACTATCTCATCTTTGACGTTTAATAATATTTGGTTCATACTATATGGAAATGTGCGCTTGACTTGGATAGACGTGCTGGTGTGGTGTGCTGCGCTTGTTGTTGTGCTTATTTATAATTATTTCTTTTGACGAAATGCCTGAGTTAGCAAGACAAACGAGATCAGTTACGGAGGAAGAAACTTTAATTCAGCGAGTTGTCGAGAAAGTTCTTGAAAACAGTGATTTCTTGGACCGGTTATTTGATAAATTTAAGGTCAAAATGCAACCATATATTCAAGAACAGCTTAAACCTTATGAAGAAAAAATTCAGAAGCTAGAAAATCAGCTGGTAATTGCAGAAAAGGAGTCCCTTCAACGTGCTGAAGAACTCGAACAATATACCCGCTTAAACAGTTTGCGATTTTTTGGAGCTCCGGAGGAAAAAGGGGAGTCCCCAGACAAAGTAATTAGTAAGCTCTGTAAAGAAAAACTCAATTTGGACGTTCCCGTCACATTAATCGACTGCAGTCATGGTCTGCCTGGAAAGGAATCTGGACATCGGCCGATTATCGTGAAATTTCTAAGCAGAAATACCAAAAAATTAGTGTACAATAACAAGAAGCTCTTAAAAGGGACAAAAATGGTCATTAAAGAAGATCTAACTCAAAGGAGGATGCAGTTGCTAAAAGCAGCTGGCAACAAATTTGGCGCACGTAATGTATGGTCATATGATAGTAAAATTCTAGCCAAAGTCGATAATAAAGTTAAAAGAATTTCAAGTCTTTCTGATATCTAGTGCAGCAAAACTACTTATCACACACTAACCTTTAAATCGAACAGCACGGTAACTGTAAAAACTAAGCTCATATTTTCTATTATCGGCATCTATTTTATTTTGAATACTTACTATATACCGTTTTATAAACTTGGTTATCAATAATACACATTTTTGTGCGTGTTTCAAACTTAGTAATTGATAACCAGTAACTTACCGTTTCGATTATACATTTCTTGCTTCCACGAAGTGAATCTTTTTTGTGTAATTTAAGCAATTATCCTTAATTTTTATTATTAGATACACATTCAATTTATATTTGTGATTACGTTTCTATTACTTATGTGTACTCAATGACAATTAATTTATTTTCTGATGTATATTATACATGCATACTATTATATTTGTAATTTATAATTATCGTGATCACACCTTCCTTATTGATAGTTATTTGGTGATGGTCTATTTACTCTTTGATAAATGAATAGTTTTTAATTTTCAATTGTGATTATACATTCAGTTTCTTTTTTGACTATTCATAGTAACTTAATTTCTATTTAATATACAGGTCAGTTAGAATTTATTTGTAATGAGATTAGCTCACCTTAATATAAGGTCATTGGCACCTAAAATAAATCAATTAAAAGATTTTATCATTCAAAACAAAATTGACATTCTTACAATTTCAGAAACCTGGTTGGACAGGGACATATCTGATACGAGAGTATCTATTTGCGGTTTCAAGTTTATGCGATGTGATCGTGTTGGTCGAGGTGGAGGAGTCGCTATGTACGTAAGGAATAATATCCCTTTCACTCTGCTTATGATAAGTAATAATAACAACATTGACCAAATTTGGGTGACAGTCACAAGTGGCAACACAAAATGTATTATAGGTACGGCTTATAGACCTCCACCCGTAGACTATAGACTATTTTTAAACGATCTTGAAGATTTATTTTCCTTTTATTTATCATCTTCTGATAAGATAATCTGCCTGGGCGACTTCAATATCGATCTCTTAAAGGTAGATGCCCCACCTGTTTTACTTTTCCAAAATGTTTTAGATTCCCTTGGTCTAACACAGGTAATTGATGGTCCAACTCGTCTATTTGCTTCAGGCGCATCTCTTATAGATGTCATTATAGTTGCCGATCAAACTAAAATCACTGATTGCGGCGTAGTTACCTGCGAGTTGTCAGATCATGATTTGATATTTTGTGATATAGATAGTAATGAACCCCATTTGGAGCCCAAGCCTCGAGTATTTCGTAATTTAAAACAAATTGATCTTAATGCATTTCTAACTGATTTAAATTATATCCCTCTTCACCATATATTTTGGATACAGTCTATTGATCATAAAACGCAATTTTTAACCAACCGCATACTAAATTTGTTTGATAAACATGCTCCTAAGACAACATGTAAAATATTCAGACCTCCTGCTCCATGGATTACCGAAAACATAAAATTACTTATACACCTTAGAGATAAAGCTAAAAATTAATTTAGAAAAACAAAATCCCCGAGTCATTGGGAATACTATAAACAGTTAAGAAACTTTACAAATTCAGCAATTCGCCATGAAAAAAAGAGTTATTTAGATTTCTTACACCGCAATAGCAATACACAAGAGTTTTGGAAAAAGCTTGAGACCCTCGATTTGCGTTCAACCAAAGAGGTTTCTATACCATCGCATTTATGTGATGCTAATAAAATTAACAACTATTTCATTGGCTGTGTACCTGCCAGTAACACGACTGGTACTAATACTCATTTACCTAATTCTGACATTGGCAATGGCAAGAGTGAATTTAAATTCTCCTTTAGAACGGTGGACTGCAAAACAGTTTTAAAAATAATTGATGGCTTTCATTCGAATGCTGTTGGATACGACGGTATCAATATAGAAATGATTAAGCTATGCTGTCCTTTAATACTGCCTTTCATAACACATTTAATTAATAGTTGTTTACTGCATGGCAAATTTCCATCTAGTTGGAAACATGCTGTAGTTAAGCCTCTCCCTAAAACTAATAAACCAGTAGACTTTAAAGATCTTAGGCCTATCAGTATTTTGACCACGCTGTCTAGAATTCTAGAAAAAGTAATTTTTAATCAATTAATGAGTTATGTAACCACTAATCATATCTTACCTGAAGTACAGTCTGGTTTTAGGGCTGGGTTTAGTTGCACAACGGCACTGTTAAAAGTAACAGACGATATTCTCTCTGCCACTGATAAAGGTGAAATGGCAATATTGGTACTACTCGACTACAGTAAAGCATTTGACACTGTTCATCATGATACCTTAGTGCGTATATTAGAAAGTTCAGGCCTGGATAATACTTCTACAACCTTAATAGCAGATTATTTAAGCAATCGTTTACAAAGTGTCCAATTAAATTGCAAGCTGTCAGATGCTTTACTAGTAGAGCGTGGTGTTCCCCAAGGTTCAATTCTGGGCCCCTTGTTGTATTCCATCTATACCTCTAACCTGATAAAAAACATTACGAATTGTAACATCCATGTCTATGCAGATGATACGCAACTGTACTACTCTTTTAAACCGTCTAATTTACAGCGTGCTATGGAAGTGGTCAATACTACCTTACAATATATCTATGCTGTTTCCACTGAATTATCTCTTCTAATCAATCCTAACAAGTCAGCTGTACTTTTATTCGGCAATAAAAATGAGTATAAAAGGCTTTATAAAAATGTTGAAATTAGTGGACAAAGCTAAAAGTTTGGGCTTAACCCTCGATAATACATTTCGTTATAGGGATCACGTATATAAGAGTATTACGCGTGGTTATCATAACTTAAGAAAATTGTACACTCATAGATCATACTTCAACATAAATATAAAAAGAAATCTTTGCGAAGCCTTAATTCTCTCTCAGTTAAACTACTGTGTACCAGTTTACCATGCTTCTATCGATGTAGCTACCTCTACTCGTATACAAAAACTTCAAAATTCCTGTCTAAGGTTTATTTATGGAATTAAAAAGTTTCAACATATTTCACATAAATTAGCCGAATGTGGTTGGTTATCAATGCAAAATAAACGTAAATTACAATGTCTATGTCTGTATCACAAAATATTATCAGAGAAAACTCCTCCGTACCTGTACAATAAGATCACGTTTCGTACTGACATCCATAATGTATCAACTAGATTTAGGGGGCTAATTTCTCCTCCACAACACAAAACTTCTCTCTTTGAGAGATCTTTTTCTTATCAGATATACACCATGTACAATAATATCAAGTAATCTCTTAAGGGTTATTCACTTAACAAATTTAAATATGCATTACGTTGTAACCTATTATCCAATTCTTGATCATTGCCTTCTACTGGTTTTTTATTATATTATTTAAAAACAAGTAAATTCTAACTCTCTTTGTTCAATGTCGATTCATATAATACATTTAATTCTAGTTCATGCTTTGCGAATACTTTAAGTTTAGTTTATGTAAATAATTAAAATTACTTTAGAAATTAGGCAGGTTGTTATTTATCTAGTTTTCTCTTACTCATCAAGGTGAAATGGTAGAACAAAGACGGTTTTTGAAAAAACCCGATTTGAATTTGTCCTTGAGATTAAACAATCAAACAATTAAATGCTTGTATATGGAAATCTGATAAAGTTCTTCTTTCTAGTAAACGTCAAAATGTAGCATTTATTAACATTAAGGTATAAATAATTATGTTCACTCCATTTATAAATTTGATTCATGTCACTTTGCAAAGCGGTACAGTGGTCTAGCGCAGGGATGAGCAACACGCGGTCCGCGGGCCGCATGCGGCCCGCCACACCTTCTTGTACGGCCCTTCAAAGATTTTGACTTCTAAAAATTCCTACAGTGTACCCTAGGCGTGTTAACTTAATTTTTGTAAATAAAGCCGACATCATAGATAGGCACTGATGCCATCATTTATAAAATTAGGGCATCGGCATTTCTTGGAATGAAATGTTACGCCGGGCGGCTTCGTTTGACACTACGCATATGCGCCGCAAACTCTTTTAGAAACCCGAAAATATGCCCAGCATTTACAAAAATTAATAACGGAATTTGAATCGCGATTTAAAATATTTACATCAGAGAAAACCGTTCTTAGTTTTAACATTTTTTCTTCACCATTTAATATAGAAAAATTCCCAGGATTAGACGCACATGCAAAGCAAATAATGACACTTTCTGGAAGCACCTATGTTTGCGAACAATTATTTTCCGCAATGAAAATAATTAAAAGCGATCACTGATCGAGATTAAATGATGTACGGTTAGAAAGCCGCGTGCGAGTTGCTGTGTCGTGCATCTCCAATTCATGGCAAAGAAGCAATGTCAAATTTCTCATTAAATAATCTTTTTCCACATATAACTTTCGCCGTTTTTTAATAGTGTTTCTATTAACGAGGGTTCTATTTCTGTAATTTTTTATACTAGGTTTATTTTGTAAATAAAGAGATAATTTGAGTTCTGTTACCGTTGTTACCGTTGCTCTGATGGTAAGGGCGGTAAGCCAGAGCAGCCGGCTTCTCAGCCAGAGGAAGGCGTGGGTTGGATAAGAGACTCAAAGCTTTAGCTAAAATAAAAGAAAATACGGGCGCCAGGTAGCAGATAACCCAGCTCTTTGCTAATCGCACATAAAGGCATACGAAAAAATGCGCTACCAACACTTCCTGAAAAGAGAGATAACGGCAAGGGACCTAACTAAAATTCGCTGGCCTGGGTAACGATTCAATATAATAAGCAAACAGTAAAGTAAGAGGTTCCACGATTATTTTACACAACATATAATACCGATAAACCCACACAAAATCTCAATAGAGAGATCATATCACAGTTTAATAATAATAATTAAGCGTACGGCTAACCTAACCACATAATTGCCATTTAAATTTATATAAACTGAAAAGCGTAGTTGACAAGTAGATTCAAGTTAAGTAAGTAATTAAAAACGGTAAGTGATATCTTAATTTGCGACAAAATATTAGTATTAAGAATTACACAATTGACGCTAAACTTGGCCAAATGTACTACTGAATAAATAGAAGACGGTCGAAAGCATCGTGGCTTTGACACAACTGTTAAGATTGAAAAATTTAGAAAGGCACGTTGAATGCGACTAAGCACCCAGTATGCAAGGCGTAACTTTTAATTAAATTTTCAAGTCGCTAACACGGGTTACAAGATCTTGCTTCCGTATAAGGCGCTATAAAACCGCGAATTCAAGATAATGCTAAACAATCCGCATTAAAGGGTCGTAAGCGAACATTACATTCAATTTTCTTGCAAAGCGGGGCGCATTTGCTAGTGGTATCCAAACGTAAATTAATTCACCACGGCAACGTGACGATTGAAAGTGAAATGAGGCTTTTCATGCACTTGCCTTACAAAAAATATTACAGTAACGTTGAAACTAGTACGAGGCCAGATGCACCACCGTACATGTGATCTAAAAGCTGAATGTCAGTTAAGGAGAGCTACCACCAAATATTCTTTACAATGGCGGGTTATCAACTATATTTCAAAGGTAAGTTTACCGCTTAAAATACACATTAAAAGCATTCGAAAGTTTATCGAGCACGTCGTAGCACCGTCACGAAAGCGCCTCCAGGAGGAACCCGAGGTTCGAGAGGTCAAAATGAAAATATTAACTAACCGACCTTTGCGATGGATTTTCCCCAGCTGCAGTGAGCGTAGATAGAGGTCGAAGGGCTGCAAGGCGGCCAAGAAGCGGACGACCACCAGGTGACTGTCGGAGAAGGTTTCACAGGCGTTCACCTGCGCTAATCCCTTCGTGCGTGTCAAACTCGAGGGGGCTGCAGCCAGAGGTGTGGATTAGGCCTGGGTGCGGATGTGCTCGCAGGGGAAGCAGAACATTGCTCGAATCTCCACCAGGTAGGAAATGCTGCAGGTACGTTACCAAACGGGAAAAGTGTAGGTACATCACCAAACGGAAAAACTGTACGTACGTCACCAAACGGGAACAGCTAAAAAGGGCAATAGCCTTAGAACCGAGCTAAATAAATTTTAAAACACACATACCCGTTGTAGATGTTGACGGCTGCACTACTCTAAGAAGGGAAACATGTACTTTCTAAAGCGAAATTCCCAAACGAGGTTTGGGCTTGGAAATTACCACAAATACAATTCACGGGGCCTATTCCAGACCATCCGTGGAATTCACAAATCACCACAACTAATTTCCAGTCTAAGATGCCACCGAAGAAATCCAATAAAGCTACGTCTCCAAGACGTTAATTTTCGAGGCAGCTGTTTTTAGCAGCACAAAAATGGCGAAAAGGGAGATATGCAACCCAACACAGATGCATAGCGTGAAGTCTACACTCCATGGGCTTTCGAACACTACTTCTGAGTTAAACAGCTTACTTAGATTAAAATATAGCTTATAGAAGATCTGAATGCTCAGTGTCATTGCAGGAAAAATCAGGCTCAAAGAAATATAAGGCAAAAAGTTAATTTTGACCGAGTTTATGGCAAATAATTAAATAAATAGCTGTAAATGACTTTTGAACCGTAACAGTTCATTAATCAGTATTTGTATTATCATAAGTTTCTGGCATACGGCACGCACAAGATTTTTAAATTTGTAGCTGGTCCGTTGTAAAAAAAGGTTGCTCATCCCTGGACTCTAGCGAGTGCACAACCTTCCAAAGCTGTAAGTCATCAGCAAACAAAGTATGTTCAGAGTGATCGATAACAGCTGGAAAGTCATTGATAACTAAAAGAAATAACAATGGCCCCAAATTGGCACCTCGAGGAACTCCCGATGGTGCTTCATACTTTTTTGATACACAGTTTTTGTAAATTACACACTGTCATCTGTTTTTAGGGTAGGAATGTAGAAGTAAAAGTAATTTAAATGAAAATCCAAAATCGTGTAATTTCTTTATTAAGATGGAGTGATGGACCTTATCAAAAGTTTTGGAAAAATCTGTGTATATGATATCAACTTTCAAATTACTATCCAAGAATTTAGATATTTCATGTGTAAATGGGTATAAATTGGTAACTGTTGAGCGATGAGACCGTATTGGGTGTTAGAGATATTTGAGGTTTAACATAGGAAAACATTTTTTTATATAAAATTGTTTCAAATACTAATACTTTTTTAGTTTACACCCCCATATTTAAGCTAAATAGAAAAATAAAAAACCAGTTGTATGTGGTGGTGTAAACATAATAAAAATCTATGTTGAACTAAATTAGTTTTTCTTCAAACGGCAGTAAAATGTGGCATTATACTGCTGGGTTGATGATGCTAAACTGTCACTTTATTGCCATGCCGCAGATAATATTATCTGCCGCTCGTCAGCGAGACGCTGACGAGATAAAGTAATTTTCTTGGGATTTTCTTATAAACGTTTGAAGAAAAAATGCTATATGTTATTCGGAGCAAAAGTATCCATATGTGGCTCGGCTGTATAGACCGTCCAGCCACGCCACATAAAATATAACTTTTGCTCCTAATAACATAATATACTATTACACTCCAAACTTTTTATTGAAGATTAAGTAATACAGATGATTCACATTTATAAACTTCTGCTATTTGCAAGGAGGATGTAACAAGCCAAGAAACCTACCGCTGTGAGCGCACACCAGGCACAACACGCCAACGTACCTAATCTAACCTAACCTAGCAATTAAAAGCATAATGTTTCAAAACAAAAAAGGAAAAAAGGTGGGCTGTAAACTATATAAGCTGACCGTAAACATTATTTTAGTTTACATCCCCACATTTAAGCGAAATATAAAAATCGTAAACCAGGTGTATGTGGGTGTGTAAACTAAAAAAGTGCCCAAATACTTTTGATATTGACCAAAAGCCTGGTTTTAATTTCGAAGTTTCAATTCACATGTACACATTCTTAGGTCACCGAACAAGGAACATATAGTAGTCAAAAAATATAAACGTACTGCAGTGTTGGGTAGTAACTAAGTAAAAGTAACTCATTACTGGTAACTAGTTACTTTTCAGTAACCTAATAGTAACTTAATTACTTTTGTGTTTTCAGTAATTGTAACTATAACACGTTACAATTATTTAGTAACTTAAGTAACTAAATATGACAAGTTACATTTTCATGCTACAAATGTAAAATATTTTAAAATGTTCGGTTTTTAATGAGTAGTATTTAAGAAATTATACCTGCAGCTGAAGAATATGTGGAAATTTCGAATGCTTTAGTATGCAAATGCTAATACCGACCGCAGGAATACCTTCTTGTACTTAGTCGATAATAAATAATATTTCACGAACTTTATTTGGGTGGTGACAGCTTTTTCCAGTAATCTTTAATCTTTTAACAACTAGAAGCTCTCTGAGCAGCTATGTGGATTACTGGTAAGTACATTACTAACGCCTGTGCGCAGGTTGGGGGTGTCTAATTCCGACGAAACTATATTCACCGTCTCTATATTTCACTAATAACGAAACAATATTTTAACAAAAAAATGAAATAAGTAACCGAATATGCGATGTAGCTGCTATAGGATACTGCAGTTTAAATTTAAACTACATGAATTAATAACAGATTTATTCATTTTCAAGTTAGGTCTATAATGTATAATGGTTAACTATATTTTACAGTACAGTACGGTACAGTCAACATTGCACTTCCATACTTTGACAAAATTATTTATAAGAAATTTTTGTCAACTACACGAAAAAATTGAATGTTCAACACATTGGAAAAGTGATTCTTCCATGCTCACGTAAAACTTTTACATTCGCTGGAAAACTCTCACTTTTCTTAACTTGTAGAACAATCTACTATTAATTCACTAGCGATTTAGGAACAACTCGCTAGCATATAAACATTATAAACAGTTACTTATGGTTGCTACTATAGAGATAATAATAATAATGCCAGTTTAAAATGACAAAATTGAAGACAAAACTATTAATCGAGTTATTAGAAATAACCGTAACGTAACTGTTTACAAATATGTGTTTCTGTTGATATTAAGTTGATAGTAATTGCATGTAGATTAGTGACCTCTCATAAAAAGGGTAACTTAAAAAATAACAAGTTACTTTATGGTAACTTAGTAACTTATTCAAATTACTTTTATAATTCTGTAACTTAGTAACTTACTCAGTTACTTTTTTACCGAGTAACTGATTAACTTACTTAGTTACTTTTTTAGAGTAACTTACCCAACACTGAAACGAAGGTATGTTAGGCTAAGCTTACGTTAGGACTTCTGTTTCCGTTTGTTACAGTGCTGAATTTTGCAGTTTTGCGCTTTGTAGGTTAAAATGCACTACTGCAATATCATATTTAGATAACCAAGTTTCTGCATTTCCAGTAACGTAAACAAGACGTTTTAGATAAATTATTAAAAATCTGTTCATCGTGAGACTGAATACAGTCCACATGATAATCCTAAATAATTGGAGTGTTAGATCGTTTGGACAACTTTAGAGTAAGTTATAAGAGAAATATAATTACATAATTTTAAAATTATAACCCTAGTCGTAGCCACCCGCAAAGTTATTACTGTATTTATAATTTGATGAATGCATCGAACTAGTTAGATCACCACCTGTTCTAGGTAAATTTTCGCAGTGCATGTTACTACTACTACGTATAAGCTGTTTGCCGTTACTTTGATAGTTGGACTTATATACATTTAATCTTGAAAAAAGCTACTCCATCGGAATGTGGGCTATTGTAACATTCTTATAAATTGATTTTCAAAAAGCGGTTGACGTATTCGTTTCTAAATGCGACCCGGAATGGCGAGCGAAATAAGTCAATTTCACATGATTTTACCAGAAAAACTCGAGCGCCTTCTTAATTACTCTTCAATATACAGTTGACAATATTTATTAAGTAAGAATACAGTGAAACAATTAAAATGCTTCCATATACAACCTGGGAAACACAAATGCTGAATTAAATTGAACAATATATCATCTATTTGCTAGTACTGTATAGATTCAAACTGTAACTAACTATAAATTTACTTATAATTTATCTTTGTAATGTATCTGTACAGGGAAAAATATACTGCAAGATCGTCATCTTCTATAAATTATCAATATTTTCAACTCTTAATAGTTTTAGTCTATGCATGCACTACTTTTATAACCTATTTGTCCACCTCTGGTAGTAGCACTGTATTCGTGTTAACTCCCACACATTATTTAATATACAACTTTAAGAAATTAGGATATTTTATACTCAAACTGAAATTAATTTGTTAAAATATTAGCAAATCAATTATAAGATAGGAATTGGGCGAAACACGTTTATAAACAAAAATGCAGTCGCAACATCTTCCCCTTTGTATAACAGGCTTAGTTCGAACTTGTACTTTCCGTCGGGGAGAAATGGAGGAAAATGACTTTCACTGATAGCCCAGTTGCAGAAGTGGTAAGTGGTTTCCTACAAAAGATATTACTAATGTTACTAATAGAAATATTCTTATAAGTTTCCATGCAGTTACAATACAACTTTAGAATTAATGTCCATTCTAGTTACCTATACATAATCAAATTTTATTTTGATTAATTTGAAAATGCTGTAAAACCATACTCGTAACATGATATTACTAATATCATCCATTTAGTGTTTTAAAAAGTTTTAATAAGTCATTCAGTATGTACTTTTCTGAAGGGACATCCAGTAAAATTGCCACACTTGGAAAAGTCCGCGACGCCGATTAAATTGTGTTTAAAAGCGTCACAAGTGTTAACTTCAAACCGGAGTGGAAACAGTCGATACTCATTACTCAAAAATTTATAAGCTTGCACTAAAACCTTAAAAGTTCCAAATGTTACAAGGTAGTCGTAAAAAATCCGAGTAATTGTTTTATATACCTGAAGGTTGTTTCCAAAAGCGTCTTTAAAGTTAAATGTTGAATTCACGACTGGAGAGGTTCTATTGTATTTAAAAGTAACAATCTTCACAAAATTAACGCACTTTTCAGAAGTATGATCCAACTCCAGACGTTCAAACTGAATTTTGTAATCACTTTGCTGAAACTGGACAGAAATGTGTAGCTTTGAAAATTACAAATAAGAGACTTACATTGAACACCCTGCGTTGAGACAATACGTTGAAAGTTACTAGACATATTATAATGAAAATTAATACCAATAACTTGAAGTGGTTCATTTTGTTATATTATTTTGTCATTATATAATAATTAAATAGACCGAAGCGTGGCAGCTTCAAAGTTGGACCGCGCACTATTATTCCAGCAAGACCATGAGATCTTCAAACAGGAAGTCAGACTATAAAATTACACAGTCATAGCAGCTACCATAATGATGTTATCTCTTCGCTCAAAATTGGAGTTTTTAATAGCCTACTATTATAATTATAATATATCTACCATTACAACACGATGTAATTTTAATAAACCAAGGCAAGGCCAATTCGGGTAAACACAGCTCGACCTTACCTACTTTTCATAATGATGGTCCAATTCTATCCGGTCAAATTCAAACTGAGCAAAGGAGCTACACCTGATCAAGAGAACATACAAGTAAAGAAAAATTGTAAACTAATAATCAGAGAAATGATTACAAAGAAATATAAAATATTTGCTCATTGGAGAAGAACGAGATCAGCAGAAAACAAAAGATCATAGAAAAGCGTTTACTAAAACGGCCCAAACGAATACTCAAGGATAATGAATTAATCCCAAAACACCAATTCGGATTTAAAAATCAGCAAGGCTCAGTAGAGAAAGTACAATAACTAAGTTTGTAATTTGTATTCACACTTTCCTCAGTGGGAAATCTGCGTTTTATAGGAACTCTGTGTTAGGAATAAATATCACCAGAGTATTGGCAGTTTATAAATTTTCCGTACAAAAAAGGTTTGCTTCGGTTTAGATAGCCAGCAGATTGTAAATTTTCACTTATAATACCATGAGTAGTCAAAGTTATGTCGACTATTTTTGCGGTGGTGTCACGAATGTTCATTGCGCTTTGGTACGATTAGGACGAGTGCGATAGCACGAGTCCTAATCCCAAGAGCAATGGACATGAGTAGTGATACCACCGCAAAAATAATCTACTTAACTTTGACTAAGAATGGTATTCGAGGGACTATTTAATGAACCAAACTACCTTTTCAAATTAGTGTTTAGTAAATCTAGCAACAAACTACGCAATTTCTATAGTAACAGAACACTAATATTGACTTTTTCTAATAAAAATTGCATTTGTTAAAAATAGTCACTTGTATACCTTCTAGGAAGATATATCCACTGATATTTTTTTGATTGGTCAAGAAACGTCAGAATTCTGGATTTTCATTGGTCACTTTTTGACAGATGACAGGTGAATTGAATAGTGAATGCTATTTTATTTTATATGTATTTTAAATAATATTTTCGCACTCCTTGAAAGAGCGATTATTTTTAGGTAAACTTTGCCGTTGATTTTCATGAAGTACATGTACGAATTTAAAAAACCTGAATAAATTGAAGCCTACAATCATTGCATACATTATTTTCGCTTTTACGCATGATATTCTGTTAGCTGTTCACTTATCTTTAGGTCGGCGTTCTATATTTTTAACTTCAAAAATTGCTCGCTATAAGAGTGTACTTGAGGCCCGTCTCTAGCAACAGTGAAGACGTCGGGAATTCTCTAATTACTAAGATGTTAAAGGTGAGCGCCAGCAAGTTTGACTCAATTTCACTGATATAGGTAAAGAAACTTATAACTTCACTATATATCTACAATACAATTATTGAACCTTTCCAAAGTTTCACTGAAAATGAAAGAAAGCAATACATTTAGCTAACTTTATTGCTAACACTCGTTATATTCATTAAGTTGGACAATTATTCATTAATGCATTAATATTCGAAGGGGGTACCCCAAATTAACTTATACCAAATATTTCTAATGGGTACACATTGTTTTTATTTCAGTTATATGCGAAATATCATCAGATTATAGTTAGTTCATTTATCTGTTTTGTGTTATACTTGTATTATCGATGACCAGCCCTAAGAAACTCTAGAAATCTACTAACCCCGCATCGCTGGTTAGTCCTTTCCTACAACCGTCAGCCTGACAGCCACCAATCGCCGGCTGTCACCTACCGCAAGTAGACACCAAAACTGCGTGACGAATTTCAGAAGACGAGCTTCCCGTAAGTTTTACGCCTAATACTTGTTGCTATAATATTGAATTACGAAATAGGCTGAGATAGATGCAAAATAACTATACATACCCTGTACTTAACAGGCAATAAACTATGCAATGGTTTGCGTGGTTCCTATATCGTCATAATTGACTTCGAATTCTCCGTTCGACGAAAAGTGACACCTCATTCCCAATATCCGCTTCAAGCGCGGTCGGCCAGTATCAAAATTACGAGTTTCACATTATTTTCCACGAAAACCTTTCGCACAATTAAATGCTGTCACTCGTTTTTGAAAACAAAATATGTTATCCAATTTCTACCCTCTTTTCTTTTTTAACAAACCTTGCATCTCTGATACTAATTTTTATAAGCTTTCACCGCGTTTTCCCACTTGATCGTTTATTCACGACTATATATACCGTAAACTACCAACATTAGTACAATATGCTTTTAGCACGTAACAACTCTTATAATCCTTTCGATTATATCTGGAATTCTACTTCGTGGAGTCCCAATCGTCATCGGTTAAAGTTGCGACAGTCCTATTGCGATTATCTAGTCGAATTGGAATTCTACAAATTGGATACCTTCTTGTACTATAATAAAATACCTTGCTGCGAGGCAGAAGTTGAGTAATCTATTACGTAACAAGCGCCTATAGAATCAATTAGTTTCTTCAAAACGCATTAGAAATAAAAAAAATATGTGGAAACTCCCTTAGGTTGGCATTTGGATACTGGCAAATGATAACAACAAAATTTTTAAGAACATGGTGAGCATAAGTCAACAAAGTGAGCCAACAAGCAGCAAACCAAAATCCAGATGTGCCTATTGCTCGAGCGTAAGAACAAGGAGGTTGCTAATGGCTAGGCAATTTAGGATGTCTTTTAAGCTCCAAAATTTCCGAATACTTGAAAATTTGTATTTGGCGCATTTTGGGTAAAATTAAAATAGCACTTTTCTATCGTATTTTAAATATCTTCACCCAATAATTATTAAGTAAACGAAGATAATTTTCTGTTTCTTTGCTGCTGTATTCTTCTTCGTCGTATGCCCTGCGAAAAACTATACGTTGGCGATGAGCTGTTTTGTCTACGTGTCAAATTTAAAGATAGTTGCTGCAACTCTGATTTCACATCAATATTGGTTGTTGGTTAAACGGCCCGTTCAGGAAATATAAACCAATTTTCAAAGGGCCCATATTTCAAAAGTTTCGATTCGGTTTTAAGGGAAATTAGCTTCAGCGGCGAATTTTCAGAACCGTAAAGGAAAATACGCTATCAAGTACTTCAATGACACTCCTTTGCTCAGTTTGAATTTGACCGGATAGAATTGGACCATCATTATGAAAAGTAGGTGAGGTCAAGCTGTGTTTACCCGAATTGGCCTTGCGGGGTTCATCAAAATTACATCGTGTTGTAATGGTAGGTATATTAGAAATATAATAGTAGGCTATTCAAAACTCCAATTTTGAGCGAAGAGATAACATCATTATGGTAGCTGCTATGGCTGCGTAATTTTATTGTCTGATTTCCTGCTTGCAGATCTCATGGTCTTGCTGGAATAATTGTGCGAGGTCCAACTTTGAAGCTGCCACGCTTCGGTCTATTTAATTATTATATAATGATAAAATATAACAAAATGAACCACTCCAAGTTATTGGTATTAATTTTCATTATAATATGTTTAGTAACTTGCAACGTATTGTCTCAACGCAAGATGTTCAATGTAAGTCTCTTACAACATACTTCTGAAAAGTACGTTAATTACGCGAAGATTGTTACTTTTAAATACAATAGAACCTCTTCAGTCTTGAATTCAACATTTAACTTTATAGACGCTTTTTGAAACAACCTTCAGGTATATAATACAATTACTGGGATTTTTTACGACTACCTTGTAACATTTGGAACTTTTAAGGTTTTAGTGCAAGCTTATAAATTCTTGAGTAATATACTCCTGTTTCCACTCCGGTTTGAAGTTAACACTTGTGACGCTTTTAAAAACAATTTAATGGGCGTCCCGGACCTTTTCAAGTGTGGCAATTTCACTGAATGCCCCTTCAGAATAGTACGTACTGAATGACTTATTAAAACGTTTTAAAACACTAAATGGATGCTATTAGTAATATCATGTTACGAGTATGGTTTTACAGCATTTCCAAATTAATCAAAATAAAATTTGATTATGTATAGGTAACTAGAATGGACATTAATTCTAAAGTTGTAACTGCATGGAAACTTATAAGAATATTTCTATTAGTAACATTAGTAATATATTTTGTAGGAAACCACTTACCACTTCTGCAACTGGGCTATCAGGGAAAGTCAATTTCCTCCATTTCTCCCCGACGGAAAGTACAAGTTCGGACTAAGCCTGTTATACAAAGGGGAAGATGTTGTAACTACATTTCTGTTTATAAACTTGTTTCGTCCAATTCCTATCTTATAATTGATTTGCTAATATATTTTAACAAATTAATTTCAGTTTGAGTATAAAATATCCAAAGTTCCTAAAGTTGTATATTAAATAATGTGTGGGAGTTAACACGAATACAGTGCTACTACCAGAGGTGGACAAATAGGTTATAAAAGTAGTGCATGCATACACTAAAACAATTAAGAGTTGAAAATATTTATAATTTATAGAAGATGACGATCTTGCAGTATATTTTTCCTTGTACAGATACATTTCAAAGATAAATTATAAGTAAATTTATAGTTAGTTACAGTTTGGATCTATACAGTACTAGCAAATAGAAAACTAACTTGGTTATCTAGATATGATATTGCAGTAGTGCATTTCAACCTACAAAGCGCAAAACTGCAAAATTCAGCACTGTAACAAACGGAAACAGAAGTCCTAACGTAAGCTTAGCCTAACATACCTACGTTTATATTTTTTGACTACGGCGGGTAATAAGGCCCATCGGAAAATAAGGCCCACTTTTGAAATTGGCGCCTAAATATCGTGCGATGAGTTTGTCCTTCTAGTATAACTTTCTATAGATCCCTAGCAGTGTGCTGCCATCCAGCAGTTTTCAGATTAAGCTAAATGACGAAACTTCTCAAACGGTTTAGAGTTATGCTGAAGTTGACGGTGTTGTTTTACTGCAGACGCTCTGATGTAAGTACTGTTTTTAGGCACTTAAACTAAAGGTATCACGTTGATTTTTTGCAAAAAACATCAATAAGTGTTCCTCTTCTTGTTCATCTATTAATGTTTAAGAAAGAATCTATCAGTTTACTTTTATAACCTAAAAGCCTCCACATGGTGTTGGCGGAAAATAAGGCCCACAAAAGCAAAAGCATGGGCCTTATTTTCCGCCCGAAAATTGTGTGATTTAAAATTAAAATTGAAGTTTAGAATGCCGCACAAAAGAAGATGTCGTGGTATGCGGGCCAACTGGACGCCTGACATGATGGAAGAGGCTCTGAACTTACTAAAAGAGGGAAAATCGCAGAGATATGTAGAGGATAGATGTGGGATACCAAGGCGTACATTAAGAAACCATTTGAAGACTGGTAGTGTAAATAGAAATCTTGGAAGAAAACTACTATTGACTACTGATCAAGAAAATCTTCTTGAAACGCGGATAATAAGACTAGCGGAAATCGGAATGCCCCTGACACCAAACGCGTTGCGAAGAAGTGTGTTTAAATTCGTTGAAGTAAACCTATGCATGTAACAAGTTCAACGCTAACAAGAAAATTGCAGGCAAGGATTGGTATGCTTCTTTTCTAAAGCGACATCCCCGTATTTCCAAGCGTAAAGCTCAGTCAATGAACCCCGCTAGATCCCAAAAATTGAATACATTTATTGTGAACGATTATTTTATAAAATTGCCGGATGTCCTTGACGAACACGGTCTGAAACTCTCCCCAGAACGAATTTTTAACATAGATGAAAAAGGTTGCCGCCTAACATTGCACCATCAACAATCTGTTTTGGCGCAAAAAGGGGCTAGAAGAGTTCATCTCGTCGCACACGAACATGCGGAAAACGTGACAATTGTGGCTTGTGTTAATGCGTTGGGTAACTCCATTCCCCCAATGATATTATTTAAAGGAGTCCGGATGAAACCAAACTTCAACGACAATCTGCCTGCAGGTTCCATTGTTGCCATGACTCCAAAGGGAAGCATGACCACAACACACTTTGTTAGATGGCTGGAACATCTAGCTAAATACAAGCCGCAAGGAAAAATTTTGCTAATATTAGAAGGTGCTGCTTGCCACCTCGATATTTCAATTGTGGAAAAAGCGGACGAACATGATATTGTGATTTTGTGTTTGCCAAGTAACACGACACATGAATTACAGCCTTTAGATAAGGCCGTATTTAGATCATATGAACATCATTGGGATGAACAGTTGCTACATTACTGGGAGAAGTTTCCAGATCGCCGATTATCCAAAGATAGATTCTGTCAGGTTTTCACACCAGTATGGGAGAAGTGTATGAGTGTTTCCAATATTACGAGTGGGTTTCGAAGCACGGGAATCTTTCCATTGAACCCTGATGCCATTCCGGAGACTGCATTTGCACCCTCACTTCCAACTAGACGACCAAGCCACGAAAATTCTGCTGGATCGTCGATCCCCATGGCCGTGGACAACAATTCTACAAGAGATGTTTCATCTTCAGATGATGAAGACAATGTCGCCCTAATTTCTCGTAGAAATAAAATAAGGGCCGGTAAAGGCCAACAAGGATGTTCTTCTGGGACAGTAAAGTTACCACTTTCAACGGCAACATCTCATTCTCCTGTTCCCAGTACTTCACACCTTAGTGATTCGCCAGTTCCAAACTCTTCAGACGTTCAAAGTGAAAATGTCCAAAAATCCTGTAGTTTTACTCAAATCTTAAAGACACCTGTTCTGAAGACTAAAGCGAGTGGTAATAGAAAAAAATCAATAAATTACAAAGCGCAAACGTTGAAGAGAGATTTGTTTAGCAACAAACCGGAAAACACCAGTGCAAATAACGTGGACAAAAAGAAAATTATCAATTTAAAAAAGAAAGACAAGGATGAAAAATGGTTTTGCACAGTATGCAATGAAGACTTTGTTGCAGACATGCGTTGTTGCGCAATGTGCAAATGTTGGGTCCATGAAGATTGTGTTGGACTAAGCAAGGAGGACACAGAAATTTTTGTTTGCCCTAATTGCGTCCTTAAAATTTATTGTTTTGTTTTTGTTCAGACTGATTTTGTTCAGTTTTATATTCAAAGGTTTTGTTCAGTTTTTTATTCAGAATTTACTTAGTTTTTTATTCAGCTTTTGTTACTTTTACTATGTACTCCTATCTAATCTAAAAAGTTAATAAAGCATTAATTTTCTGACTTCTAATTATTTTTTTTAATAACACTTGCAGCGGGCCTTATTTTCCGCCTGTTCGGTAAATAAGGCCCAAAAACATTTTTTCTTCAATCACTTCAATTGACCAATATTATTCTGAATTTGTGGTAAAAATTTTGGTTTCTAGTCACTAATACTATAAACAGCATAATTCCAAAAAGAAACATTAAAAAATACATGGTTTTAATTTTTTAAAAATTAAAAAGCGTTAGGTGGGCCTTATTACCCACCGGTACTACTATATGTTTCTTGTTCGGTGACCTAAGAGTGTGTACATGTGAATTGAAACTTCGAAATTAAAACCAGGTGTTAGGCCAATATCAAAAGTATTTGGGCACTTTTTTAGTTTACACACCCACATACACCTGGTTTACGATTTTTGTATTTCGCTTAAATGTGGGGGTGTAAACTAAAATAATGTTTACGGTCAGCTTATTTAGTTTACACCCCACCTTTTTTTCTTTTTTGTTTTGAAACATTATGCTTTTAATTGCGAGGTTAGGTTAGATTAGGTACGTTGGCGTGTTGTGCCTGGTGTGAGCTCACGGCGGTAGGTTTCTTGACTTGTTACATCCTCCTTGCAAATAGCAGAATTTTATAAAGGTGAATCATCTGTATTACATAATCTTCAATAAAAAGTTTGGAGTGTAATAGTATATTATGTTATTAGGAGCAAATAGTATATTGTATGTTAAGAGCTGAAAGTGCATTCTTGCCGCTTGCGCATGAATATTGCTGGTTGAGACGAAGTCGAAACCAGCAATCATGCAAAAGCGGCAAGCGCACTTTTAGCTCGAAATATACATACTATTTTTTCGACGACTGAGCATATTATTAAAGGAAAATATCAAATTTCATTTTATCGCAAAAATTTATTGACAATCAAGTTAACATTACTCGCGCAGTCTATGACATGTGACGCGATTATTTCAACAAATGATGGGCGTTTTCAAGGAAACATTCGGACGTGGCTACCTATTTTGTTCACGCGAAAACCCAAAACGCTCGGCGAGCGGCAAATGTCAACTTTCTGTTGTCAAATGACAGTGAGAAAAATCTACTTTCGCTGTCAGTCGTCGAAAAAGTTATATTTTATGTGGCGTGGCTGGACGGCTTATCTGCCGAGCTTGCGAGCCCTACTTTTCTCATAAAAGCAATGTATAAGAAATCAGCCAACATAGAATTGCGTGTTTTATTTTTAAGTTAATAAATTGTCATTTAAATTGTCCTGTATTGCTATCTGAAATTAACTTTCATGCACCTATTAGAAGTACGAGAAATTCGACTATTTTTTACATTCCACAGCATCGAACTAACTGTGGGTACTTGTCTCCAATTTCTAGGATATGTGGGTGTGCCAATAGTTATTGTGACTTTGTTAGTTTCTTTGGTATCTCTTTGCAAAGCTTTAAAGCAGCGCTTTTGAAACTTGGTGCTTAAATTGCTCTATGTAGCATTTCAGCATGATATTGTTAGTTGCCGTTAGACTTCCATTACATTAGCATTATCATCATTTTTTAAATTATTTAGTTTGATTGTAGTATGTTATAATGTTGCACGGTTTATTATATTTCACACATATCGCATACTATCATATTATATTATTTTTATATAATAAGTGTAAATTGGGGTTTTCCGTTGGTACGAATAAATAAATAAATAGAATTCATTTCCAGAGTCGAACTTCAATTGTTGGGTGAATATAGTCTGGCGGGGTTAGGGGAAATCTCATTTTTATGTTGGCTTGCACGTGAGGTTGGCGTTGGCAGTCCAAGTTGAACTTCACCTTTTTTCTATATTCTAGAAAATAAAGCCATTTATTATTATAATTAATATTATATAGTCAAACGTTAAAATGAATGACGTCTTTGAATAAAAATTAGAGAAATAAATACACTCATACAAAACAATTAAGAGTTTTACATTATTTAGAATATTTCTACGTATTTAAAAAAAAATAGAGCATATTATGTGCAAATATTGTAACTTTGGGAGCATAAACTCAACAAATTGTATGCATATATATAGGCATATTTTCGTACATTTGAGTGCATATACTTATTTATCAGCTTTACTAATGAGTGTCATGAGTTTTTCGTTGTATGTGTTTGTGTCCAGTATTACAGTGGCGTTACCTTTGCTTGCAGGTAGAATTTTAATTGTATTATCAGTTTTTAGCAAGTATAGTGACTATTTTTCTTGTTTGGAGATGTTTTGTCTGATTGTGTAAGGTCGTTCTAGTATAATTTTGTTCCTAATCGTATATTCCTGTCTAACGTCTTCTTTAAGTTTCTTCTATAGCTGCAACTAAATCAAGTTTTGTTAATTGATTTTGGCGCCACTGCGTAATTCAGTCCCTTACTCTTACATATTTCTACAGTTTTACTTAGAAAAGTGTCATTGCTTAGTGTATGTAGTTCATCTGTGTGTTTTTCTTGGATGAGGGGCTGGAATTTTTTAAATGTCTGCGTTTTTGCTCTGTGTGTGTTTTGATGTAGCTATTATGAATGGAATTGTACATACGATTGAAATCCTCTTCCTGTACATCCTTTTGAATTACCCGTTCCAGCCTATTTATGTCAGAAAATATGACTTTATTATGTCTGTGAAATGGTATTCTATCTCTTATTAGAGCTTCACTAGCCCTTTTCATTATATTGTAAGAACGGGCATCTACATATGGTGCCTTGAGTCTAAACCCTTTTGGAATGATATAATTATTTCTACGACAGAAAAGTTATACTATTTTCAGAATAAGCCAGCTTCTTGTAAACGTTCTCCCAATTTCTGAAGTTAGTGTTTATGTTAGGCCCATACATTTCGTTGAGATAATCTCTGAAACTTCTCCAATAAAATAAGCTAAGTTCTTGTTGATTTTTAATGTAATTAGTTAATGTTGATAATGAAAGTAGATTTGTCTTCCGAAACGTTTATGTTTTAATATTTTTCATTTTGTAGGGTGATGAAATACCCATAAAAATAAGATGACTATTAAAGCGCCACAAAGAAGTTTCAGAGATTATACAGAGTGGTAAACAATTTAAAATAACTGATGAAACTTCTTTTTCGGAATAAGTGACTGTGACTTGTTCATATGTTTGTTAAAAACCAGATTAAAGCGATTTGCCAACTTGTATAAAATCTATTTAGATCTTCCTTTATCTATTCAAAGCCACTGCAGGATCGTTACATCTCTTCCAAAATTGTTTAGCTTTATTTTCACAATCAATCAAGACTTGTTCCAAATCTATTCTTCTATTAGTTCAAAACTTGTTTGCATCTGTTCCAGAATCTGTTTAGAATTGCCTATCTCTCAGTCAAAAACCAGTTGCGAAAGGTTTCCAGACCTTCATACTTCAGGCTGATTCCACAACCTGTTAGAATCCTATTTAAAACTAGTTTAAACGAGTTCAAAAACCTATTAAAAGTTGTTCAACAACAACTAATCCTCAAAGTGCACAACAGCGGCATCTGAATTCCCCAACTACCCTAACCATTGATATTAACACCTGGACCTGCATTGCTACAATTCCTATATTGCTATCTTCTTGCCAACTTAGGCAGGTTTAGAACTACCAGAAGTGCACCCGCTGTGGCCTAACACATCTAGTAGCGCTAGTACAATAATAATGTTAAATAATAGTTATTTTGTGGCTTATAAATCTTCCACAAATAGAAATATCGAAAAGTACATCATGTTGATAGTAGGTAGACCAAATATAAAATTTTTTGTTTAGTCAGGATTTTATCCTCTTTAAACTTCGGCTAGTAAGAATGGAACCATAATTAAATATAACAGACATAAGCTGGAGTGTATACAAAATAAACTACTTAAAAAAGAAAGCGACATATATAGTTACGCAAAATTGCAGTTAAATTGGCTAGTTGTGCATTTTTATTGTTTGTCATAAATGTCACAAAAAAAATTGACAACTTATATTCAATTACTAAATAATCTAATTTCTCAATTGTTTCATACGAACTCAATTTTCTCGTCATTCTTAAAATGTGAAAGGTTCAAATTTGGTATTATAATCTTATTTATATTAGAATTAAAATCAGTATTAAACCTACTCATTTTTTTTGTATATGTATTTTTTTCTTACTCAAGCATTACATTTCTGGTTCATGCTCATCTCTTTGCTGTTGCATTTAATTGTGGGTTTATTGGGATATTTACCATTTCTAGCTACTTCATATCTTTTGAATTTGTGCCATCAACAGTTACTGCTGCATTTATTGCATACTTTTATATTTATGTGATTTATAATTATGATTATAATGCTATTTCCCAATTTTAACAAGGTTTGCATTCAAGCTTACATTACTCTTATCACTTTTTGCTAATTATTTGTTAACTATGTTAATAATAATAATAATCACCAATTATATATACAAATCCGTTACTATTCACAACTAATTTATCTCTTGCGCTGTTCCATATACTTAAATAGGTATAACTGGCAAACTTTCATCTTTCTGTTATTACATAACAAACTATCGAATTTTATCATCAGTCCCAAGGGAAGTCAGCAAAACTGGAAGTAACACGTTTGACCCCATTGTAAGCCTCTCGCATAATACAGCGTTCCTGATGTATTGAACCTAAAACGATTATCATTAACACTTCAAAATATCACAATACCTCGCTTCCCTTATTTAAGAGTTGAAATCCAATTCTAGTTGTTGACAACATTTTCGCAGATTATACATGAGCGACCGCCACTTCTTGCAAGTGAAGAGCATCACGTGATCTCTGCCATTCCTCATTAAAATCATTGCTGCAAAAGGCTACAATAAGACTAAAATTTCATAAAGTAAAGTGGATGCTGGTTGGAATATGGTTGTCAGTAAAAGTAGTTTGAAGAGGTATCACTCCAAGCATAGAAAGATTGGGCTTCGGAAGACTTTTAATATACCTGGTGAAAGCGAGACCTATAATTTCTTGTGAGAATGTTAAGTCCTAACATTACGTTATAGCACAACTGAATTTTCTTGTTTAACAAATTATTATGTTCAAAAAATGAACAGTAGAGATTAATGAAGCCGTAAATACTGTCTGTTTAGATGTATTACTGGCGAAATAAAGAAAAAGGTTGGAAATAAAATACTAAATCTCTATTCGTGTTATATTTGTCAAACATGGGCTATCTGACGAGTCTATTAATGTCCTAAGAATGTAAGTAACACTATTAAGTTTCATCGTCAAGAGTAACTAGTAGACGAATGTTATTAGCCAGTAGCCACCTACACTACCTACAGTACTTGTAGCCATGAATGTACGACCCACTAACATTGCCGGTCGTGGATAAAATTATATACTTTTCTACACCGTTGCTGCTCCTATAAGACATCAGCCTAATGCATAGTCGAAAACAATATCATGAAACTATTACACGAAAAAAGGATGTCTACATTTTTTCAAAGAAAATGCATTAAACCAAAAATATATTTAAAAAACATAGATATGTTCTCTCTTATGTCCATCGTTTATAATAACTAATCTATTTACAGTCATTATAGATGATACAGTACTTTATTACATATTTGACAAACACATTTGACTGACCATTATAGTTACTAGAAAATCTTTTAAGCATAAACTAATAGCATCTTTTACATACATTTTCGCCATTCCGCTTTCTATAGAAAAATCCATACTAAGCATTAAAAAAATTTAAAACTTCCTTACACAACACATTCTGATAACACCCTTCATATTCCGAGTTTGTAGTTCTCTTGAATATTCAGCAACTCTCATTGTGTTCATCAGCTCTAAACTGCCCGTTCTAAATAATTGGTACTAACATTCAAATTTTCTAGTAATATCACTGCCAAAAATTACAATACAACTATCCTACTCCAATTTGTTCCAATCCACTAGCCTCACATAATAGAAATAAGAATAAAATGCGGTCTGTGATACCAATACCACTGAGTCACGTATAAGATTAGGATGCCAATACTGAAAGGTTAAAGAATACATTTGCAGATAAGCATTTATCAGACTTTTGTATTATTTTGTCTTAATCTGAAATAAAAACGTACTTCTTTATTTTACTTTTTAATAAATTCTGAGGAGGTCCACGTTAGCACAAATACTTGAGCACTTAATTCAAAACGTTACTAATTATTATTTTTTCTATTTTGAGTTTAGAATAATTCCATTCTAGCACCCGAATGACGTCATTTAGGTGTTAGAATAAATCGCTATGAAATGACGTCATTTGGGTGTTAGAATGGAGTTATTCTAAACACAAAATAGAAAACATTTTAATTTTTTAATTCATAAAATGCTATAAAGCGGCAAAATAGAAAAAATAGTATAAAACACTCGTTGCAGAAGGTCCTTCAAGCACTCATTTGTTCCTCAACCCGCCGCTATGCGGCTCGTTTCGGAATTTCAAATACGTGGTTGAATAGATGCCTTCTGCAACTTGTATTTTAATATACTATTCTTTGAATGAGCCCAAAAGAAATAAAAATGCAATGGCGATTTCAAAAAATCGACGGTATTGAATTGCGCCAGTTAATTTCCGGGTTAATTACATTTGATGGGAAAAACTGTTACAAATGATTCAGTAATATCTAGAAATTGCAGTAGAACAAACTCTTTTGTCTTCTAAATTAGTGATTATTTAGGCCACCATCCTTCGTACTTTTTCTACTGTACCATGCTGATTTTTAAATCCAAATTGGTGTTTTGGTGGTTTTGGGATTAATTTATTATCCTTGAGTATTAATTTATGTTGTTTTGCTGTTTTAGTAAAAGTTTTTCTAAGATCTTTTGTTTTCTGCTGATTTCGTTCTTCTCCAATGAGCAAATGTTTTATATTTCTTTGTAATAATTTCCCTGACTATTAGTTTACAATTTTTCTTTACTTGTATGTCCTCTTGATCAGATGTAGCTCGCCAGCCTGAAATATGATTAGCACTGTTTATATACTGCGTCGTCTACTTGTGCTTCATTTTGAAAGCGACTAGCTGAAACCCGCGGCATATGCCGCATTTAAAATGTACGACAAATGTAATAACTTTTGTTGCACTAAAGAAAGTTTTAAAAGCACGCTAGAGATTGGTAGTAAGGAAAAGTTCCAAAAAATATATTTTCAAATGGAAAGTTTCTGGAAAGGAAATGCTCGCCTCTGGAAGGCGTCCTAATTAATACGACGTTGTTGGAACGCAGTCAAAAAAAATCAGGAAAGAATTAATACTCTTATGAGATTATAAGTGAGAATTATTTGTGCCACCGAAATAATTTTCAGCTGCTTGCAATCTGTGTTTCTTTTCGGGTTTAAGCCGTTGAGCGTCATAAAAATATAAATGCGGTAACTCAAGTCTCCAGTTACGCCGTTACTGTTATTGTTAAATAACTCGATTAATTATTATTTCTTTGTCATTTTAAACTAAAATTATTATTATTATCTCTATAATAGCAACCATAAGTAACTGTTTATAATGTTTATATGCTAGCGAGTTGTTCTTAAATCGCTAGTGAATTAATAGTAAAGTACATTTTTTTTCTATAATAATTTTCAAGGTCAACTCTAGGGGAAAAGTTGCATTCCTGCAGGGTCCCTAGCTTTAATAATGTTGGTATATAGATTTTCAGTTCTTTTCTTTCATTAAAAAAATGATTGTCATTTTGATAGATATGTCATAATAGTGGGTAAAACGAACAGCATAGTAAAATATTGCAAATCCTTTATCTAAAAGACGTGTCTGTCTGGGACGCTGTTTCAGCAGCCAAACCGTAAGAGATAGAGAAAAAAGTTATTAAAGTTATATGTTTGGAATGGTCATGTCAGGTCAGGAACCGAATTTCAGTCACGTGACACTTCCGGTTTTCGAGAAATCACGTGATTTCCGTCTGTCTGGGACGCTGTTTCAGCAGCCAAACCGTAAGAGATAGAGAACAAAGTTATTAAAGTTATATGTTTGGAATGGTCATGTCAGGTCAGGAACCGAATTTCAGTCACGTGACACTTCCGGTTTTTGAGAAATCACGTGATTTCCGTCTGTCTGGGACGCTGTTTCAGCAGCCAAACCGTAAGAGATAGAGAACAAAGTTATTAAAGTTATATGTTTGGAATGGTCATGTCAGGTCAGGAACCGAATTTCAGTCACGTGACACTTCCGGTTTTCGAGAAATCACGTGATTTCCGTCCGTCCGGAACGGTCTTTTTTGTTTTATTAAATGAGACATTTGTCTCACTGGACTGCTAGTTTATTAATTATTAAACTTACAATATTTGAAAATAAACATAATGAACGTTTGCAAAATTAAAGAAATTTGTCAAGAGTTCAAATTAAGAAACTTTGACATTCAAAATTGACACATAACCATAATTTTAAAAAAGTGCTACCAACACGTGGTATAAAAATTTCCTAGCGTTTTAATCACATATCTACCAACATTGTAACACTTTGACAGTTATTATAGAAAAAAAAACGTACTTTAGATTGTTCTACAAGTTAAGAAAAGGGAGAGTTTTACAGCGAATGTAAAAGTTTTACGTGAGCATGGACGAATCACTTTTCCAATGTGTTGAACATGCAATTTTTCCGTGTAGTTGACAAAAATATCTTTTTCAATAATTTTGGTCAAAGTATGGAAGCGCAATTTTTACTGTACTGTAAAAATGAACTAAATGAATTAATAACAGATTCATCCATTTTCAAGTAAGCTTTATTCTATAATGTATAATGGTTAATTTGTACAGAGTTCGGCAACGAAGCAGGGGTGGAAGATATTTCTAAAACTATTAGAGTTACATGAATATTGTGTATATAAAAGTTGTAGGTACGAAAGTGGTGCACATTACTAAAATATTTTTGATTATACAGGGTGTCGCAAAAAAGTATGGCGAATCAAACTTACTTTCTTTAAGTAGAATGCCCTATATTTGGGTAGCTTAAAAGTTTTGTATTGAAATACTCATCATTTTCATATAAAGTTGTATGGGTCTAACGTCAACTGTTTTGGAGATATTAACGATTTTATGCAAAAAAATGCTGAACTTCACGCGACTGCTGTAAGCGACAGAAAACAATTGAATGAAGAAAAACGTTACCAAAAAATTATGATTTTTGTCAACTATCTTTGAAGTGTAAAATGGTGGATCTGGGTATTAATTTTATATAGGGTGCTCAATATTTGCAAATTTAATCATTTCGATTTTTTTCAAATGGAACGCCCTGTATATTTTTGTATTTTTGAAGAGCCCTTTTAATGAGCTTTCTTTTGATATGTTACTTCATACTTCTAAGTTCAACTGTTTTTCAGATATGTGTGTTTGAACATAAAAACAATTTAAACGCCTTAAGATGCTTTATTTCAAGGGATAAAAAACAAACGCCCTTAAAATAGTGATTTAAACGCATGATCTCTCTAAAAATAAAAGCACAAAATCAGGTTTAGAAAATATAAATTCAGTCAGTGTTGATGCAGGAAATTATAAACACGAAAAAACGATAAATGCAGGAATAAATTAATTATTTTAAAGGCGTTTGTTTTTTATCCCTTAAAATAAAGCATCTTAAGGGGTTTAAATTGTTTTTTATGTTTAAACTCGCATATCTGAAAAACAGTTAAAACTTAAGAGGTCTGAAGTAACATATCAAAAGAAAGTTCATTAAAAGAGCTCTTCAGAAATACAAAAATATACAGGGCGTTCCATTTGAAAAAAAATCGAAATTAAATTTGTATAACATTAATACCCAGATCCACCATTTTACACTTGAAAGATAGTTTACAAAAATCCTAATTTTTTGGTAACGTTTTCCTTCATTCAATTGTTTTCTGTCGCTTACAGCAGTCGCCTGAAGTTCAGCATTTTTTTGCATAAAATCGTTAATATCTCCAAAACAGTTGACGTTAGACCCATACAACTTGATATGAAAATGAAGAGTATTTCAATACAAAACTTTTAAGCTACCTAAATATACGGCATTCTATTTAAAAAAAAATAAGTTGATCCGCCACACTTTTTTGAGACACTCTGTATAATCAAAACTATTTTAGTAATGTGCACCACCTTAGTACCTACAACTTTTATATACTCAATATTTATGCAACTCTCATAGTTTTAGAAATATCTTCCACCCCCGCTTCGTTGCCGGACCCTGTACAAATTAACCATTGTACCGTTGCGGCCAACTCAAAGTGCACGGACTTTCAGCTCTTAACATACAATATACTATTTCATTACTCTAAATCAAAATTATGCTGTAATACGGATTGGGCCATAATTATAACGGGTGTTCATAAACAGTCGTCATCCCAGTAGGTTTCGACTTCAGAAACGTATGTCTATTAAAATTGAGAATAAATGCGCTATGACAGTACTCAATGACGTTTCATTGTGTTGCACGAATTAATCAAAGATATAACATTTTGTTTTTCAAAGCAACTGGGATGACGACTGTTTATGAACACCCGATATATAACAGCAATGAGATAACATGAACAACAAAATAGAATGCTTGAGTAAGAGATGACCATACAAAAAAAAATTATTTTAGTAGGCATGTGTGGTTGACATCTGTCATAATTAAATGTGCGTCAGGCCTACTCCAATATTTGCTATTATGTTTATCTCTTTCTTACTCAAGCAATACGTGTTATTTTCTTGTGTTATCTTATTGCTGTTACAGTGAAATTCCCCTTCGCGGATACACGGTCACCTCCCTTGGACAGACAGTTTCTCATGGTCCCGACCGACTCTCATATAATTTGCATTGTGTTAACTCCCTCTTGGACGGACATTCTCTTGAACGGACGCGGACACAAGAAAATGTTCTCTTAAACGGACAAAAAACAAAATAAAAAATAAACGCCTGGTCTCATTTCTCAATCGCGCCGCGCGCCAACTTCGCTGCCTGCCTTCACTGAGGGACTTTCCCGAGTTAACCGGGGATTCACCGACTTCAGTCTTTCGGTACACGCGGGGATTCAGTATTAGTCTGACGTCTATGCGGAAAAGACACAGTGGGCGACACATTCATTGTAGAAATGGCGCCAAATATAAAAATTCTCACGCTTAAACAAAAAATTGAGATTGTTGAAGTTTACAATACGGAAAAGTTAAGTGTAAGGAACTTATTCAAGCGTTTTGATATCGGAAAAACAAACTGCTGATATAAAACATAAAGAAAGTATTTTGTATGTAGTAATATTTTGTAAGGTAACAAATCCTTATTTTTTGCTTAAGTTTTAAGTTTTTTGTTTATTTTAAAAACATTTACATACATATACGTTTTAAATGTCCCAATTTCTTTAATTACAATTTTCATTAAAAAACAGATTTTGTTTCGTATTTCTTTTAGGCGGACACCCCTCTTGAACGGACACTTTCAGTCGATCTATATAATAATAAACACAGAAAGGAACATTAACACATAAAATAACTTTTCATATCAAAACTTGTACAGTCAATTCAGCAATTTTTGTCTGAATTATGTTAGACTCATACGTTGTATCGCGTTCTATTTTTTTTTGTTTAGATTCTAGCATATATATTTCTTGCGTGGCTTTTCTCTTCAGCGATGCTTCTTCACTTTCCTGTTGCTCTTCTTTTCTTCTTTGTTCCAAAGCCAACTTATATTTGAAGCTAGAATTTTTTACATAGGATCTCATTTTGTCACTAATGACAACATTTAAAACATCACCCTTGCTGTGTACAGCATCATAAACAATACGCTGACAAGTAAGAGATTCCTCTTTTAAATTTTCTACTAATAAATGTTTATTAATGGAAAATCCAGCCTCTACATTAGCATTTCCATGGGACATAATCAAAATGAATTTAACAATGTTCCATAAATTTTCGAATTCATTTCCCACAAGCAAACGATGATGAAAGCAATCCAGTCTCTCAGCCTCTTTATACAAAGCGATTTCAGAAATCTTAGTTTTAATAAATGTCGCATATTCAATTTTTGATCGTTCTGCTGTAGTCCCTGTAATAAACTCATGATCATGTAATATTTCTAGTAATTTATCAAATTTTTCCATTAACCATGATACAGAATTAGTATTAATTGTTTTTGGTTTAAGCGAAGTAACTGCATGTACCAACAGATACTTTATACATCTTTCTGTTATTTTTTTTTACAGTTGCCTTCACAAAATGCTGGCAATCTTTTAAAAATAATAATTTGTCTTTTTAATTTAATTTTTTGTTCTTTAAATACCTTCTTGTTTCAAATCCCACATCAACATCCTTCACGTTTTTCAGATTAGAAGCATTTTCCAAATTAATTTGTAGGATTTGCTGTATATTTAAATCTGATGTATCAACTTTTACAATTCGACACAATAAATTTCGGATTAATGCTTCCATATCGTCTTTTAAAAAAGATAACATTGGATTAGAAGTTTGATACTTCTTTAAAAATGGGTCTAATATAGAAGCAATCAAAGCAAAGAAAGCTAATTTTGGTTTTATAAATGAATCTTTACAACCTGACTTAACATTTGTTACTGAAATATTAACTGGCATTTTAGTTTTAGAGTGTTCTATGTAAGTTTTTATGTGATCTAGAATTTCAATAGCTCTAGTTGCTGCAGAATGATTCTCAACCCATCATGTTACACACAATTTCTTGGGAAAATGGTGGGATTCGGTCACGTTTTGAAAATTTGCCCTTCGCTTGGGAGAATCCTTAAATAGATAATAAATTCCTCTAAGGAATTCATTCATTTTCCAGCCAGCAGATTTGTGCCCAGTTTGCAATGCTCCATGTACTATATGAAGCCCACAAGAACCAATATCAAGTATCTTTTTTGTTGTTGACTTCATCCGATGTTCTTTTAATAAAGAAAAAAACTTCCAATCAACATTAGGGCCGCCCATGGAAATCTACAAGAATATTATTATTAGATAACTTGTTTAATGTAACTAAATTATTTATAAAACTTATTACCTGTAAAATCCTATTTAAATGAAGGGATTGAACTTCCTCTAAAAAATATTTTAAATGTTGTATAATGGAAGACTTGATACTATTAATTTAATGAAACGGCAGTTGGCCGTATCTGAACATTTGCGTCCACGAAAACAGACAGTAAAGGCGTTATCTAACAAAACAAAAAAAGAAGGCGGCTTCTACACGCAGATACTGCTTTTCACTTTTGCATTTTGCATATGACGCCTTCTTGTGCTTTATAAGTAACAAAATTTCTGTAAATACCGCCTTTTTTCATCTGAAAATCATAGTTACAGTGCAGATATCGATTTGTTACTTACCTAAAATGATTGGAATTTTGTACCAATTCCAACGATACCAATAACTCAATTTCAATTTTTTTGTAGATACCGCCTTCTTGCTTATGACGGCAGTATTGAGCTATACACATTTCAAACTAAATTAATCTTAATAGTAATTTACATTACGAGACCGGAAAGCAGTGTTTTGCAGGTCGACCCAAGTAGATTCCAAACTTGCTGAGCTCACGGTTTTCTGTATTTCTTAGGTAATCTTCAAAATGTCGCTAAAATAAAGGAAACAAATTGTTATACTTCGTGTAACTCATCTTTGATCGGCATACCTGAAAATCAGCGCGTATGCAAGTTTATTACCGACATCGGGGTACAACGCCAACTCTTTTTACTGCAACGTTTCCCTCGTATAATTCTTCGTTGATCGGCATACCTGAAAATCAGCCTGTATGCAGGGTACAACGCCAACTATGTTGTATATTTGCAGCGCAATCAAAGCAATGCACAACAATTTGCAAAAGTTTCGTAGTCAAAATAATGTATAGGTTATGTGTACACATCAGAGTCAAAGACACATTTAATACGCTCAAAAAGTACGGCTTCAATATTTCCTTGCTTCGGCCGTTGGTTGCATTCAGTAACTCTCATTATTATTAACCAAAATTCACTTGCCTTTGAAGCTGTGTCAACAGTTTTGAAAAAACACAGGTAATATGCATAATAAATAATTGTCTTCTGTGATAATATCGCTATTAAAAGTTAAGGGAAGTTTGTTTACAAAAACCCGAAAATAGAAATAAACGAATGCAACCGTGGTACTTTTAGTTGTGTAAACACGGCTTTTAGTCTTCTGCATTATTATAAGTGATACTACTATAAAATATGCCTGACTCCCTAATGTGAGGCGGAATGACGAAAATATTTAACTTACTTAAGTATACAGGGTGCAGCATTTGCTTCCTTAATTGTTTGACAGCAAAATTCGATTTACATTTTATAAAGAACACTACATGACGCAACTTGAGCATTTTTTTGTTGGCTCAGTGCGAAAATACTTTTTTACCCCTTTATCCGAAAGTGACATTTAAAATATAGGTTTAGTTCCCTGGTCTGTTTCCAATGGCAGTGGGAGGGAATATAATAGATTGACTCCCGTTGCTATTAGAGACGGGAGGCAATGTGATTAACATTAAATCAACTACCCTTCTCCTTTTCATATTTAAATATTTTTGAATCCAACTGAATGTAAATGTAAATGTGTCATATGTATAACTAAAATGGCATTCCTTCCCTGGCATGATTGTAATTGATTACTGTTCTCGCTAACGCTAGGGAATTAAACTACATCCACGGGAGGGAATGATACACTTTTCTCCATAGAAATTTAAATAGTTATAAAAATGAGTTAGCTAACTTTAAATTTTTAAATCAAAATATCAATCTGGTGTTGATCAGGGGCAGTTAAAATTTTACAGGTGACTTATAAACCTAGTTGAAAACAACTGATTGAAATAAGAACTCGCACAACAGATACAATAATAATAGCTATTTATATATCTAGGGAGCAAAGGTATTAAATTCCTCCCGCGAGTGAATTTAATGTCCCACGTGTTAGCGGAGGGCATTAAACACACAAGGGAGGAACTACCCTTTGCTCTAGTGATACATATATGATTTTTTCTTCGAACGCGTGTTCTATAGCTCGAAATTTCAAAAATGTTGCTTTAGGAAATCATTATAGTGACTCTAGATGTCTGTAGTGACATTCTGTCTAATTTACAAATTTGGTGACAAACACAAATGCAGGAGGTAAAAATATTGGCTTCCGCCGGGAGTTAATAAAAATTAGCTCCCGCTGGTTGGAAATTGACAGTTTTGTTTCTTAATACTAGGGCGCAAACTCCGACTTTCTATATAGTGAGTAGAAAAAAAAATTGCTCAACAGGAAACAATGAAGTCATTTTTACATTCAAGAAACCTTTAGATAAGTAATGGGTAAAACTACGTAATTTATGAAAATTGCTGTCAACGTTTGACAATAAATTTTTCAGTTTGCTTTCATGTTTTTACTTGAAATTTAAAAATCTTATCAACATCTTTAATAATACCTATTAATTTTTTCAAAGTATTTAATAATATCTATTAATTTTAAGTGTAGGGCAATAATTTATCTGAAATTACGTAAATTGGGTCACTATGCACTGGTCTTTAAAAAACCTAAATAAAATTTTGTGTAAAGTCATAAGAGAGGCCAATAATTAAATACCTCCTAATTAGCATGGGGGTTTTGTATCTTTTGTTCGTCAACTCTGTATAACGTAAAGAAGTAAGTAATGTTGGATGAGGCGACCGGAATTATAAGAAAATCACGATTTTGATCAAACACTATTCCAGATTGTTAATGATAATCGAAGTTAACATGCAGCAGAGTGTAAACAATTTTTCGTTGCCGCAAAATTATGTACTCGTTGCCAAGTTGCCAGTAACAAAAGCAGTATATGAGCATTGCATGTCAAGAAACAGACAAAGAATGAATGATTTATAAAATGTTCAATGCAAGAATCGCCACATAAAATTTTAAAACGCTGTATAAGAAAATCTGGTGTTATACACGCACACAACTTCCTTTTACAGTAATTTTATAATTAGTTAAAAATTTGTTTTTATTTTTAAGCATTTGTGAAAAATGTTCAAAAATTACAAATTCTTCAGAATTTTATTTCTAACAGAGAGTTAGTTGAAGTTAATTAAAAAAAAATTTTTTAGAGGGATTCAACTGGAAAATCACCTATCTCACATCAATACACATTAAAAATGTAAGGTTTGAGAAAAATCGTTAGAACCGTTTCTGAAAAAATCTAAAAATATGAAAATCACAAGAGTAAACACCATACTTCCGGTCATGCGATTTTCATTGAAAGCTTGCTGACGCATCTAGGTACAACATAAAATTTATATATGAAGTTTCAACGTCATACTTGTTTTCGTTTTTGAGATATTCGGTTCACATACACACTGACAGACCAATGAATAAAAACGTGTTTACCTACGATCACTACTAAAAGTAGGCCTTTTAGCGCTAGCTTGTTTCACTAAAAGTGACGTTTTATAGTTTAGCTTAGTTAAAGAAATCAGATGTTTACTTTTAGCCCATGTGCTAAAAGTGAAGTGAGGTTATAAAACTACAATTTCGAACTGGAAGTGAAGTTGTAAAGTTATTCCAGTTACTTCTTGCGTTACAGGTAAAGTGTTTTTGAAATAATTAAAGCGTTGTGTAATGAATACAGTCACATGTGTAGTATTAATAATTACCTTTCGTAACTGACCTTGACAGTACTGGCTTCGTAAACATTCGCTCGCGTGGCATGGCCTACTGTTTATTATGACATAAATTAGAAGTGTCGTAGATGCAAACCATTGTTAAATCGATATTTATGGATTAATAACAGTAAGATTAAGGTCGTAGATAATAGTAATTTATTATACAAGACGATAAAGTTAAATTTTATCCACGAGTGAATCGTTTAACGTCGAGACGAAGTCGAGACGTTAATGATTCAAGAGTGGATAGAAATAACTTTATCGTCGTGTATAATACAATATTTTTTTCTATAGCAAGAACTTTAATAATTTCAAAAGAAAATAATGACAGTCAATCACATTTCAAAATGTCAGTAGCTAGATTGGGTTGCTACGATAATACGAAGCTGTCATATTTAATTTAAACAAAAGTTAGAAAATTAAATTACTTTATCTATCCTTGATGTTAAAGTGCTACTTTATCTACCCTTGCTGTTAAAGTAAAACTTGACCTTTTGTTTTGAGTTGATAAAAGCACACTTTAACATGTGCTATAGAAAAAAATATTGTATGCAACGGGTGCTGAGTTTCATAATTTTCATGTCTCGTGCATAAACGTCGACTTTTAGCACTTCAGTGGACTCTAAAACGTGAATATCTGTTAAAAACTCAATTTTGAATCCAACACTTTATTCCACGTTATTGCAACATTTTATTGTAAAAGGAAGTAAAAACTTAAAATTATGTACATTTCATTTGTGTTTTATGCTGTTTAAATGGTGTTATCGCAGTTTCGCCGTTTAGTTCAATTCCTGACTTAAAAATGTAATTTTCTGGATTTACCGACTGTTTTACTTGCACGGCAGTATAACCCTATGCTCTATGCTAATACACCGTTTAAAACAAGCAAATTGAAATGAATAAACAATTATTGTGAACCAATATCGTCGAATGAAGCTATGTATCAATTATTATGGAACAAATGAAATTATTTTTACCCTGGTTATTGTAATCTTCATGTTCTTTACCTTCGGTTGACTTACAGACCTCGGGCCAGAGGCCCTCGGTCTGTAACACATGTCAACCTCAGGGAAAAAACATATTCATATCTCCCTTAATGCATAAATATCTATTAGCGTCTTACACAATAAATACTACGTACACTATTGCAACCTGCACATTACATCTACACCAACATTCGACAATACACCACACTGACCAAATATTGTTCTCTCCCGTGAACACGTCGTTAAAAATGCTAATGTTGCACAAAACTAGCTTTTCTCCGACTTGTCCGAGGGAATCATAAATTATTCTTTATAGCACCGGGAATACCACATTGCGATTTCCTTAATATGTAACCTAATATTACCTTATCTTATTCTGGAGATTTAGCACCCAATCGAGGTCAGTAACTTAGTAACTGAATTACCACAACGTAATTCAATTACCGCGAGTAATTTCAATTCCCACAAGTAATTCAAATACTTGTAAAGTAATTTAATTACTTTAGAGTAATTTAATTACACAAAAGTAATTGAGTAATTGAATTTATTACTTTCAAAAAGTAATTTTCAAGTACTTTTTAACAAAAATGGCAATTCCCAATTACAATTACCGCATTTTGAAAAGTAATTAAATCCAAGGCAAATATACAAAAACAAATTTAATTGGTAATTTAATTACAAAGTAATTAATTACTGCCCAGTTCTGATTCCCGCAGATGATTTTAAGACATCTAAGGCTGTTATGATTTATAACATCCGTGGTTTGTTCAATACTTTATCGGTTGCAGTATGGTAATGGTTGCCATGTGCGGTAAAGGAATGTTGCCGTACAGATACAATTGATTCAGTATAGTAATGGTTGGAGCAAGATTATTACCATAGAGACACAGTTATAACTAAGTTACCAGCCTCCTTTTGTATATGTAAACAAAGACTTAATATCCTGAAATCAATAAAACAATTTAACATTTCTAATACTACTGCAACAATAGTAGGAAACACTTGGTAATGCTAATTACACCAATATGCACATAAAAAAGAGTGTAGGCGGTGAGATTCGAATTTAGCGCGATTTCAGCATCTGGTAGAGAGATTTAAACGCTTGGCAGCAGCCTGAACACAACCCACGTCGTACTCCCGTTCGGCCATGAAGGAACGCCTCACATTTCTATTCGCGGGGGAATTATATGCGGCGCCTTAATCGTTGCCTATTTTTGTCTCTTTTATAACATTTACCCTGTATCTGTTGGGTCCTATTTTCGCCAAGAGTAAAAATTGAGTTATATGCAAATTACTACTTTTATCTGTTACTTAGTTTGTTGCAGGACGGTGAAATTTTGAATACATCAAAATGATCTGTGGGATAACGTGGTTTTTTCAGACAAGAAAACATTCCAATCATATCATAATGGTCGTCTCAGAATTTACAGACCCAGAGAAACCCGATTCAATAAAGATTATGTGAAGAGCGTCAACACAGTCGATGACTTTTCTGTAAACGTCTGGGAATAGATTGGTTCGAGGTTTAGGCACTTGCATAGTTATAGGAGAGACTAAACGACCAAGTGTACAGAAGGTATTGCAAGAACTTATGCTGCCGTTAGTTCGTCGCTAGTATGGCGAGAATTTTATTTTCCAATAGGTGAACTCCGACAAGTTTTCGCATTCTTCAAATAAAATGTTATATTCATAGGCTAATTGCCCCGTTTATCATTCTTGCATTGTTAACGAGTGGTTCGAAGAGAACCATATCCGGGTACTAGATTAGCCATCCAAACGCTCGGATCTAAATCCAATTGAGAACGTCTGAGGCTTGATGACCCAACACATATACAAAAAAATATCCCTAAAACAAGTGACGAACTGCAACAAAAAATTACAGAAGCCTAGAATCAAATAATTTTGGTCTACACAAGGCAGTTCTCTTCAATGCCCCAGCGACCACAAAAAGTATTCGACTGCAACGGTGCGGCGATAAAATATGAAAACACTTTGATCTTTACGTTTTTATAAATATTTTGTTGATTTAGTAAATTGGTTTTAAAAAAGTCTAATATTTGATCACATCAACTGCTTGCACATATCAGAATAAACAAAATCCGTGAAGATGACTAATTGATGCAACTAAAATATCTGAAATATGATGGAACATTAATCCAGGTGCGTAAAAAAATATGTACCAGGTTTTTATGCTCCCACTGGTACATATTGTCTGTTCAGAAAACACAAAAACATTTGAATTTTGTTGAAGTTGGTATATGAATTCAATTTTTCCACTAGAGATTCTATATTTTGTTTTGCAAAATTTTTCATACCTGCATAAAGGCTGGTTTGAATTTAAAAATGAGAATCAATGACAATTAATATTTCTCAACATTTCAGTGGCAAAGTAAATATTCTTTCGGAAATTCTCGCCTGAACTTTTATAATACGTAATAGAAATACTTATTAATAAACGCTACGCCAATAGTATCCAACAGAGTATTTGTATACTATTCTTAATAGTAGTTAATCGTAACATTTATGACAGATGCTAAGTAAACGTCACACCCTTAACCTATTTGTGTTAGTAACTTTTTGTAGATACATTCCTAGATAAAGATGAATTTTGGAAGTACACTCACGAAATTTTTGGAAATCAAAGGTCACTTTGTGTTTTTATGTTTACCAAATAGATGAGTAAGAGGTTACTTACCAGTGTATCACTCTCATAAATATATATTTCTTCTGCAAAACATAGTTTATAGTATGATATATACTTTTTTTAAATTTCCGTATCGACTACCGTTGCCCCACGGAACCACTCACGCATTACTTCAGGGCGCGTGGGCGTCACTTTAACCTAAGCCTTAATAAAGTCAAAATCTAGACCGCCCGTGCTGGAAGTTGAACTCACAACCGCTCCGGCTCGAGCACTTCATGATTTTCAATGTCACCTCGGCTGGAAACTGGAAAGGTGAATCAAATACTTCTAGAATATTAAACGGGGAAGCAAGTGAACAGAAAGTGCAGGATAATCAACTAAGGAAAAACAAAATAGAAATTCGACGAACCAGAAATACCAAATCTTTAGATTTTTCTTCAACTTTATCACTCATGTAATTCTTTTTTACCCCTGTAAGTAAAGCCGTCGTTGCTCAGAATTTGGTTAACATCATCTCTCGCAATATCGTTTTTGATATCTTTAGAAGTTCTTACTGAATTGTAATTTTTATAATTTTATAAAAGCAAACTCCTAGTAGAAGTTCTGGCAGTAAAATAAACATTACACAGAGGCTATTAGAAGAAGATTATTATTAGCAGCTCATTCGCTTTAGCTCTTGAATAAAACTTGTAATTTATTTGTAGGATTCCACAGCAAAAAGATTTACTACTACGGCTCCACTAATTTCTTTGATATGACATGAGATTTTGATATGTACGCAAGGTCAAGCTAATTTACCAATATATATCTATATATATATAAAAATCAATCGCAGTGTGTTAGTGTGTTAGTAACGCAAAAACTCGAGAACGACTTGACCAATTTGGATGATTATTTTGTTGTGTTCGTCTTACTCCCGAGGTGGTTTAGCAAAAAACGAGGCTAATAAACACCAAAAGCAAAATATTTCAGAAAAGGGACTCACACTCAGGATATATAAGTACAGTCGTTGAGACGAGTGCAAATATTTAGCTGTAAATGTAAAAAAAAAGGACTGAGAGGTATAGAAACACGAGAAAAGGTAGTGGCAGGAAGGAAGACTATTGATATGCTGAATTTCATAGAATGAGATCGGACGATAATCAAAGCACGGAAAAGACAAATATTTAGAGAATAATAGAACATCTTGTTAGGCAGTAAAAGAAAGAAATAAAAAAACAGCCGTTAACGAGAAGAGTATTCCATTTATAGATAAAGTATTTATGGAAAACGTAAAACGAGGGATGGATATAGAAAATAATAGAATTGAGGAAATAGAACAAAGACAATTAATATAGTATAATAACGTAGAAAGAATGCAAAATAGTAGCTTACTGGCGAAAACTATGAAATGAGTGATCGATAAAAGAGGTTTAAGAGCCGAAGAGTGAAGAAATCGCGATTAATATAGGGAAAGATCGCGAACCTGTAAGAAACGGTAGACTCGATGGTAAGTGGAAAGATTTCTTCAGAATATTTTTTCTAAGGAGGTTACTGAACCTCCCTTATTTTTAAAATTGTAATCTATACATATATAAAGGAAAGTCACAACCCTGACTAATCAACGCAGAGCCGAAACCACTGGCACTAAAAACTTGAAATTTGGGTGGAAGGTTCGGTTTGTTACGTAAGGTAGTGCTAAGAAGGGATTTTTTGAAATTCGACCCCTAAGGGGGTGAAAAGGGGTAAAATGTGTTTTCACGAATTCCTCAATATTTCTTACACCCGATAAGATATCGACTTGGTGTTTACTTGCAAAGATTATCAATGTAAATACCTAGAAACGTATTTTAGGATTTTGCCCTAATCAACCCCTAAAGGTGCAAATGTGGATTGGGGATGAATTAAAGAACCCTAAGTATTTCCTATGTTTACTGAGTTAGAACATTCTTTTTTGGCACATGAATTGATTTTTAAAATATTTAGAAAGGGGTGTAAGGGAATTTGAAAATGTTAACCCTAAAGGGGTAAAATGAGGAAAAACTGAAAAGGTGTGGGGGGGTTAAATTTATTAATTTTTTTCGCTGTGAGTTCCATTTTATAATAAAATGGGTTAACAGAGATTTTTTGAAATTCCTCCCCTACGGGGGTGAAAAGGGGTAAAATGTGTTTTTACGAGTTCCTCAATATCCCTTAGACCCGATGAGATAACGACTTGTGTCTACTTGCAAAGATTATTAATGCAAATACCTAAAAACGTATTTTACGATTTCGTCTTAATCAACCCCTAAAGGTTTAAGTCTGGATTGGGGCTGAATTAAAGAACCCTAAATATCTCCTATGTTTATTGAGTTAAAACACTCTTTTTGGCATGTAGATGTATTTTTTAAATATTTAGAAAGAGGTGTACGGGATTTTGAAAATTTTAACCCTTAAGAGGTAAAAGGAGGAAAAACTGAAAAAGGGTAGGGGGTGAATTAAAGACCCTTCGTTACTCCTATGTTTATTAAGTTAGATCAGTCTTTTTTGGTATATAGATATATTTTTAAAATATCTAAGAAATGGTTTAAGTGATTTTGAAAAATGTACCCCTAAAGAGCTAAAAAGGGGTAAACTATGTTTTCACGAATTCCACAATATCTCTTAGGCCCGGTAAGATATCGACTTGGTGTTTGCATGAATAGCTATCCAATGCAAATGTCTAAAACCACATTTCATTGCCCTAATCAACCCTTAAAAGGTGCGAATTTGAATTCGGGTTGAATTATAGAACCCTTTGTATCTCCTGTGTTTGTTGAGTTAGATCATTCTTTTTTGGCATATAGATGTATTTTTAAATCTTTAGAAAACGTTTTTAAGGGTTTTTAAATTTCACCCCTAAACCGGTAAAAAGGGAAAACTGAGTGGAAGTAGGAAGTTAAAATTATTTTTCGCTGTGGGTTTATTTCAGTATAAAACGGGCTGATTTTTTTTAGAAATTGCACCCTTAAGAGGCGTAAAGTGGTAAACTGTTTAACGTATTGAGTGATGGAGGAGGGGGACACTCTAGAATGTATTTGAGATTTAGAAGAAAAAACAAACATTTGTAGTCCGTACGAAGAACGGGCATCTTGCTAGTTCTATATAAAATCGATGAGTTTCCTACGTTGAGGAAGTAGTTTATTGATTTCTTCTTCACGTAGAATTATTTAGAGTGAAAAAAATACCAATTGATGATGATGAGTAGTGTTTTACATATGGCTAAAGATCAATTTTGGTTTCTTTCTTGAATGTTACTATTTTACATACGGTAGGTACAGGTAAGTTTCTTGCCCCATTACGCTGTGCATAGTAAGACGACGTAAAAAGCAATAAAACTGAAAAAACAAGTCATGGTTACAAATCTATATATACTTTTTTATAAATTTAGTACCACGCATTATTACTTCTGATCTATCTGCAGTAACATAATTATTTCATTGCGCTATCAGGCCACTCTGATCCTTGTAGCCTATGTCAAAAATAATCTGGTCTTTAATTACCACAAAAAGTTATTTTGCTGATACTTTCGGAGGCAACTAAAATCGTATTTTTGTGATTCGCTGGAATAGTAAACAAGCAGGAAGTTGATTAATATTTTTAAGTTTTGAGCATGTATGTATGCAATGCTTTACTTAATTTAAATTACTAGATAACCTTTTGACTTATGACATTGCAGCCGTTACAAATATAAAATTAGGAACTAAATGATTTAAGCAGCGGCTCCAGCGGGGTAATCTAAAGAGTTTAATAAAAGCGATGTTCTTTAAAACAGTTTTTTATATATCAAAAAATTTAGCTATAAAACAAAAATTTCTTTATCCACAATTCGCTTGCTATAGAGGTATAATTACACTAATTTCAGTTGTATTATATTATGTAGGCCACAAACCTCTAGAGTTTTATAGCCATAAAACCTTAGAGTTTTATTCTATTTGATGTATTGTTGGGAGAACTGTCATGCTATGTCAAATTCGAGATTTGTAGTTTAAGTTTTGCGCCAAACAAAATCTAACCTATTATAGTGGAGGTGCTACATGGTTCATTTAATAAAAAAGCTGCAAATTGTGATAAGAAGATTTCCTTTGGTAGAAATGTAGTTTATGCCTATACAATTCATTGAAGAAGGGGAGGCATCACGAAAAGTCGCTAGAATTGAAGATGGCGGCGGTAATTCAAAATGGCGTCATACTATGGAATTATTTGCAATTTCCTTAATATCCATCGTACAAAATAGTGTTTGGTGTCAATTTATATGTTTTTTAGGCCAACAATTTCATTTGTAATATCAGAAATATGGATAAAATTAACATAGGAGACTTGTAAAGTCGTAAAGTCATATTTATAGAGTAAAATTAAAGAAGAATGAATACCATACCATGTTTCTATTAATACAAGATTTTACAAAAATTTATTCTTACATTTAAAGTTGCATACTTTATAATCTTCAGGTTTTATAATATCATTTGCCACACTCGTTTTTGCAGTTGCATAACAAAGTGCAAGATAGTCCAACTTTTCTACAGCAGCACTTATTTTTACAGATTTTGCACATAAGTACATTTTATTAATTCTTTACAAGTATCTGCAATTTCTGGTAACTCTGACCATTTTATTTTCCATGATACATCATCCAACCACCAACCCTATTCATTTGGAGAAGGCGTCTTTATTTCTCACTGGTCTGCATGTCCCCAAATGTGCCCAGCTTGGAAGGCACTCCGTAGAACATGTTGTTGTAGTGCACCCTTTGTTGGTGGTAGATTTTCAAGAGGGCGATTTTTTGTCATAAACAGTTCTTGTCTGACATCATTGACACTTTTGCTGTTAATTGTTGAACAGTACAACAATACTACAAATTTTTCTAAAATACCTATTTAATATATTGTCAGGGAATGAATCTATATTTCTTCCCTGTTCCAAATGTAACCCTAAGTGTTTCCAGGCTTTTATCTGACAGTTCAAAGAAGTATGCAATTGCTAAAACTAATACATCCGTATCTACAAAGCGGATAACAATATTTTTCAATCCATTTTCTACAATGTCTTTGAGATGAAGTATTATCCTTGAATGTGCTACTTCATGATCAGGGCAAGCCACTCCAATTAAGAAACTTACAGCACTGACATTTCCTTCAACTTTATCACCTGCAGGAGTAATAACTTGTGTTTTGTTTATGTTATCCATTGCTAATGATCCAAGTAGAGAAAATAGTTCTTCTTTGTTGTTTGAATCTCTTAAAAACTCTTGGCAATTTGTAGGTAATTTGACATGAAGTAGTACTTGTCTCCTGGTTCCTGTACCCCTTTTCTCTCTGGCTTCACCTTTAATGCTCGGAGTAATGTATCTGTCCCAAATTAAATCAACTCTACGGCAGCCAAAACTCTCAATGTCGTTACATAGGTGAAGATGAAATGTGTTAATGTATAAGTAATAGTAATCATTAAACGTCTTTGAAGACTGATGAGGCTTTAAAATGTTGGCAAGAACTGCACCATCATAATTTACAGCATGACAGGTTCCTGGACAATGTCACTCTTTTCAACAATTTCCTCTAAAATATGTGCTAGATCACTTTTATGGCTGGCTCGAAATTCTCCATTACTGGAAAACGCAAGCGAAAATGGCTGATTTTCGAGTTTTAAAAAGTCCTGCTTATCTAGCTGACGATTCTGTGTACCTGGAAAACAGCTGGACGTCTATTTTTAAAATCTTCAAAGTTTAATTTTTCTTGCTTATGCGTTTTGTTGGAGTACTGAAGAGGGAGAGTTTCTTCTTTTTCAAAGGCTGAAATAGTGTTGATGACCTTTTTACCAGGCGTTCCTCAATGAAACTGTGGAACTGTGTAATGCCCGTTGACTCAGCTAAATAAACAGATGCACTGATATCCTTATCAACAATAACTGCTGTCGATGACAAGAAAATCTTTTCCATTTTCTAAAAATGGGTTTCTGAACTCTTTCAGAGTACCATAAAGTGCTTGAACCCTAGTGACAAATTTAACTTGAAATGAGTGATATTGCTCATGATGTCAGTGGCAAATTTCCGGTCCAGCTACCATCCAACGTGTTAGTGCCGATGTATCCTGTGTTAACCCTACTGCACCTCCATCTCCTTTCACTATAGAATTGTTTTGCTCGTGGGCTTAATCTATGTTGATAGCTAAGAAGAGTTTGTTTGATTTTTTTAATCACAAACTGCCTTTTGTACATAAGAAGGACATCTGAATGCAGACTGATACTTAGCCTATTTTTAACAAGAAAAATGAATTTGTTGGCCTAAAAAGCATATAAATTGACACCAAACACACTCTTGTGTGATGGTTAGTAAGAAAACTGCAAACAATTCCATTGTATGACGCCATTTTTAATTTCAGCCGCCATCTTGAATTCTAACAACTTTTCGAGATGCCTCCCCTTCTCAAATGAATTGTATAGTCATAAACTACATTTCTGCCAAAGGGGATCTTCTTATCACAATTTGCAGTTTTTTTATACCTAGCACCTCCACTAATTAACCTCGAATTTGATATAGACCGACAATACACTTCAGTACTGGCAAACGTATAACACAGGCGACTCTAATTAAAAATTTATTTGGTACTATGGCTTTTCACGGCTGTCAATAAATTTATGTTTATCTATGACAGTATGTAAAATTGACTTTTAGTTAGCAGTTTTAAGTTTGTAAAACGACTGTTTCATAACGTGTTTTTCATTAGTTCACGTCGTCTGTAGCAATGTGTTTAAAATGATTTCATAAGACACGTCGTCAGTAGCAATGGTTTTAAAATTTTTAACCACGCGAAATTACGACCGATTGTTAGTAATTTTAATTTACATTTACAATATTTTTTTTATATTTACCGTGTTTTCTAGATTCTGTCCTAGATAAAATATTGTACGATATACATGCGTAAAGCATCTTTAGTCACTCGCGTTTCAACTACGCCCTACTCGTAACTAAAGACTAGATTTATACACTTGTATCGAAAATTAATTTTGGCACGATAGAGGATGCCTGGTAAAGGCAGTTGTTTCTTTTATTACATGTCTTTCACCATGACTGGCACACATATAACAGGGCATGAGATGAGACTAGAGTATGGGTTCTAGTGTTCAACTGGAAAAAGTGCTACAATAGGTAATTTATTACCTCAAAAATCGAATGATGTATATGAACACTATGATCAGCAATTTATGGACTGGAAAACAAATAAATGTGCAAATTCATTCTCCGAAAATGTCATTGTGGCTTATTTTAGTGAACGTTCAAATAAAATGAGACCGTCCACTTTATGGAAGATTTATTCTATGCTGCGATCCACAATTATTATAAAACATAACATTGACTTAGCAAATTATGGCAAATTATAAGCTTTCTTAAAAAAAAAGATCAGATGGTTTTCAAGCAAAAAAATCTAAAACCTTAGCCAAAGAAGAAATTAACAAATTTATCAACGAAGCACTAGATGACATATATCTTGCTACAAAGGTAAGATAAAAATTAAACTGACAAATATTACATAATTACTTATATACATATTTGTTTTAGGTTGCTTTTATTGTAGGCATTATAGGTGCATGCCGTAAACATGAACTCTGGCAAATGAAGACAGATCACATTCAAGATTTAGGGACGGCAATTTTAATACGGGTTCCTGATACAAAAACAGAACTGGAAAGAAAATTTACTATAACAGGACATTTTTGCAAAATTACAAAAGATATTGGGCACTTCAACCTACAAATGTTGAAAGCAATCATTTCTTTATAAATTACCAAAAAGGCCGTTGCACTAAACAAGTTATAGGAATAAACAAATTTGGTAGTATGCCCAAACAGATCGCACTAATCCTCAGATTACCAAATCCTGAACAATACACCGGACACTGTTTCAGACACACCTCTGCAACAATGTTAGTAGATGCTGGTGCAGATATAACAACATTGAAAAGACACCGTGGATGGAAGTCCACAGAGGTAGCTGAAAGCTACATAGATAATTCGTTAAATAGTAGAATGAATATTGCTAATAAAATATTAAGTGAAGTCACGCATAAAACTTCAAAAGAAATTACATCCACAATAACATCCCTGCAGAACAATGAAAATATGACTTCAGAAAATGTATGTATTTCACCAAATTTTCATTTCACTAACTGTAACAATATAACAGTAAACATTATAAATAAAAAAAAAGAAAATTTAGATAAAGCATAATGTAGATACCTACCTACTTTGAATAATGTTACCCGGGTCCCGGGTGGTGTAGCTTGAACAAGCGCCACGTTCGATCAGCAGAGTTAAGCAACGCTCTCTCTGGTCAGAACTTAGATGGGAGTTCCACGGCTGCATCTCTCGGCGCCTCGTGGTACGGCTATCACGGAAATAGTTGGTGCGGGCGGTCATAACAACATCATGACCGTCGTTAGTGAGGTTGGAAGTCCCCATAAATGCACAGCGACGCTTATAATTGGCCTAACGGCTGTTGGCTGAGTGCGATATACATATAAATATAAATATAATTAGTTAAGTGGTAGATTGTTAATTTTTATTAAGTTTATTGTTACAATTTATGTGATTAAGAAAATTACAAATACAATACATAAAATTTTGATGGATAAGTTTATTTTAACAAATTAAAGTAACTAGCAATAGGCAGCTGAAACTGTAGCGGAGCAATAAATCAGAAAGATACTCCCATCAAATTTACATTAGAAACAGAACAATACAAATTAGCTGCCTCTTCTTGATACACTAATCACAGGAACAAATACTTTTGAAACCAACACTAATAGGTACTTAGATTTTAACTCCAACACAAAAACAGTTGTAAAAAGTTTTTACGATATAGCCAAAGTTGTCTATTCTAATAATAAAATGTTCAAAAAGAGAAAGAGTTTCTTAGAAATGGTTATTCCGAGACTCTTCTTCGGAACATTGTCAATACATGATAGAATAGCACACATGTACAGAAAAATCATACTCAAAAATGCAATACTGACTACTCTTTATATTCCAAATATGGCTGACAAAATTAAATGAATTGTCAATAGGTTTAATGTTAGGACGGTATTCATATCTACCTTGTGGTAGATTTTTGCAAAAACTAAACCGTTCAAAGAAGAATAATATTCAAGGAATTGTATGCGAATGCGGGAAATGCTATATCGATGAAACAAATAGGCATTTAAAAGTTAGGGTTAAGGAACATGAACATTGAATACAAGATGACTGGAAGTTGATTATTCTTTTGAGCTCCAGTAAGAGAGATACATTTTACTTAGAATTTTTAATTTTATAATATGTTTTCGGTGAAAACAGGAACATATTCAATTCAGAAACCGTTTGCTAATTACTATATATAATTTTTTAATGTAGCAAGATACTAAGAAAAGCAGCATGAATCATACAATGTTACTAAAGGTTTGAGAAAGTATGAATGATTCGGAAACATTAGCAAATTATAGAATACGTATCTGTTTGTGGTTTAGATTTTCTAAAAGATTTAATGTATCATTTAGGAGGTAATTATGTGCAAAAAATAGTGCCTCTAGTAACTTCACAAAATGTTTTTAATTATGTTTTGCATAAAAGGTACTTTTTAATTTATGCAGTTTACTTTGTTGTTATATCTGTAGATAACCTTATGGTCTTACATTTAAAGCATACATTTTTAGTTTTTAATTGCGATTACTGTAGATTAATGTTAATTTAGCAAATACTTTTTTTGAGATTACGCGAATGCTTGGTCAATAATAATAATTCTTTGTAAACACACATTTCGAATTACGCTTTATAAAAATTTTAGTTTCACATTGTCATTCAACATGTAGTTTTGGAACTTTAATTAAACTTTATGCATGGGCGAGCATATAAATATTATTTCCAGAATACAAATGGATAGATACAATAAAATGTACAGTTACAAAAAGCTAGGAAAAACTAGGCGATTTATTTGAAAAGTAATTACTTATTTAAACAAGTCACGTAGTACAAATTTCATGTTTCTTATCGGTTAGATAATAACATATGCAAACAAATCATGAAAAGGAAATAGTAACTTACAGGTACGCGACTGATATCTACTTCTGCTACGACTTCTTGCTTCAGTAATTGATATTCACCAAAAGTTAACAAAATTTGAGTAAGCAAACTAAATATTAAACTACCAATGACTCCAGCATAACAATTACTCTTGTTTTTAAGTTTGATTCTGTTTGCTTCTATTTCGTCCATTATTAATATCCACTTAAAAGTTCTTGAAGATATTATTGCATCTACGACGACTGTTGACGACTGCCAAGAACTTCGCAATTATCTCCTTAATGAACTTCCCAATGGCAGGTGGACATGTAATACCGGGGAGAGCTAGGTGGGGCGATATTGAAAACATGAAAAACCCAAATCACACTAAACGAATGCAGGTGTGCATATTACAAGTAAGGCTTTTCTTGTTGAGACTATACACTACCGAGCGGAATATTTAAAGACGGAGTAGTTTGTTTGGGATTTGAAAGCGTGTCAAACGTCTTGCAAGATGGAAGCAATACGTTCAATATGGGGTCAAAAAGTGTTTCATTTTGCAATCACAATGTCGTCGCAGTTTCGATAGAAGATAATAGTAGTATATTGTATGTTAAGAGCTGAAAGTGCATTCTTGCCGCTTGTGCATGAATATTGCTGGTTGAGGCGAAGTCGAAACCAGCAATCATGCAAAAGCAGCAAGCGCACTTTTAGCTCGAAACATACATACTATTTTTTCGACGACTGAGCATATTAAAGGAAAATATCAAATTTCATTTTATCGCAAAAATTAATTGACAATCAAGTTAACATTACTCGTGCAGTCTATGACATGCGACGCGATTATTTCCACTAATGACGGGCGTTGTCAAGGAAACGCTACCTATTTTGTTCACGCGGAAACCCAAAACGCTCTGCGAGCGGCAAAATGATGAAAACGCACGCTCAGCGGCGAATGTCAACTTTCTGTTGTCAAATGACAGTTAGAAAAATCTACTTTCGATGTCAGTCGTCGAAAAACGATTGTGCAATACTAGAAATGCTTGTTTTCATTCTTCTTCTTTGTTTAACCAATCAAATTTTTACTCTATAAACTGTTTCTCCTTCTTTTCCTCGGTCGTCCTATCGATCGTCCTCCATGGGGTTTACTATATCGGGGTTTCTTCGCTATTCTTCCTTCATTCATTCTGTCAATGTGCTCGTTCCACTGATTTCTTCTATTGATGATCCAGTCTGGATTCTCTTATATTTTTATTGGGAAATCCATCCAATATTGTTTTTCCTAGTATCCTTCGCAGTACCTTCATTGTTAAGTATTTTTCTTATGTGGGGAATTTGTATATTTAAATAATTTTAGAAAAAATTAAACGGACCTTTGAAACATGAAATCTGATCCAACGAATAAGTATCAAATGGAAATCTCGAGCCCTCTAAAACAATGGTCGAACATTTTGCAAAACAATCAACCTAGGGTTTTACACGTGCGAAATCACTGGTACTCTATGGACGATCAAAACTACACAAGAAAGGACATTTTTTACGGTCAGTGGTATCGTACATGCATGCTCCAGCTTACACATTATAAGAAATTAAATTTTATTCTACCAGAAATAATATAGCTTTATAGTCATCGTGAGCTGTAAAAGATTTTTTAGAACTTCGAGAAAAAGTAAACGATATTATCGTTCCTCGCAATTCAGAACTGGTATCATTTACTGTAGAAAAAGATGTAGCATGAATTCTGATTAAACCGTCAGTTTTGAGCATAGAACTATTAGACTTGCAGATCGGAGAGTTGAAGTTAGTCGAGTATAGTTTCAAAGCGTTTATTTTATTTCTAACAGGTTTTTATTGTGAAAAGCAACTCACATAATTTTTAAAGATAAAGGAATTTTTATTTTGAAATTTAGTTTAAACCACTGTTGTGTTTGAATAGTTCTTATTGAGAGCTTGAAAGCGATACCATGCATGGTTGCCTAGATAGACTGATTCCAATACGGTGGCAAACCCAAAAATATTGTATTGCACAATACGCGATTAGGACGTCATGGTATTTACGAATATGCTAAGCGATTCTTCTTCTTCTTCTCTAGCCGTTCTCCATCCTTTGGATGTAGACCTCTTTCATATTTTTCCAAACAGTTCTATCCTGGGCTTTCTGATACCAGTTGAGCCCTGCATGTCGATTGATGTCGTCATACCATCTTTGTGGTGGTCTTCCTACACTGCGTTTTTCTTCCCACGGCCTCCATCTTGTTATTTTGCCGCTCCATTTATCAGTATGTCGGGCGACGTGGCCTGCCCATTGCCATTTCATTGAGCATATTCGCTGAACTATATCTGTTATGTGGGTTCTTTGTCTTATCCACTGATTTGCTTTGTGGTCTCTTAGTGATATACCTAATATCCTTCTTTCTATAGCTCGTTGGTGTATTTGTAGTATGTTAAGTGTTTTCTTATGTAATACCCACGTTTCGCAACCATATATTGTTATGGGAAGGATACAATCGTTGTAAATTCTCGTTTTCAATGATATAGGTAATTTCATTTTCATGACATAGTTCAGTTTTTCATAAGCTTCCCAGCTTAGTCCTATTCTTCTCTTTATTTCCTCGTCCCGACCTTCTTTGGTGATTGTTATGGTCTGTCCTAAGTATACAGGGTGTTTCGGGAGGAAATGGCAATATTTTAAGGACATGTCTAGGAAGCCAAAATAAGCAAAGTAAGCTCATATGTTCATGTCCGATTTTTATTTGTTTCAGAAATACTTTGACTAATTGTAATTTAAAAACTAAAGAAAAATTCAATACAAAACTAATAAAACAAAATAAAAAATACACAAATTGCATTAATTCACAACAAATTTTCAAAAAAAAAACCCGCCCACTTCGATACACTTAATTGCGCATTTATAAATTGAACTAGTAGCGAGATTTAGTAAACGATGATTTGCTCTAATGAACGCTGCAGCATTAGTTCAATTTATAAAGGCGCAAATAAATGTATCGAAGTGGGAGATGATGTTTTCAAAAATTGTTGTGAATTAATACAATTTGTGTATTTTTTGTTTTGTTTTATTAGTTTTGTAATGAATTTTTCTTTAGTTTTTAAATTACAATTAATCAACGTATCTCTGAAACAAATAAAAATCGGACTTGAACATATGAGCTTATTTTGCTTATTTTGGCTTCCTAGACATGTCCTTAAAATATTGCCATTTCCTCCCGAAACACCCTGTATATACGAGTCGACTATTTCGATATGTTGACCATCAACCGTTAGTGCTTTTGAAATCGGTAATTGGTTTGTCATGATCTTTGTTTTATAGGTATTCATTTCGAGTCCGACTTTATTTGCTTGGGTTTTTAGTTCTGGTAGCATTTCTTTCAATTGGATTTCATCATGTGCAAAAATTACAATATCGTCTGCAAATCTTAGGTTATTAAGTATTTCGCCATGTATCATGACACCTTTTTCTCCCCACTGGAGGTTCTTGAACATGTCTTCCAGCACCAGAGTGAACAACTTCGGCGATATTATATCTCCCTGTCTGACTCCTCTCTGTAGTTCGATTTTATTAGTTATTTCATGAAGTTTTATTTTCATAGTGGCGTTGTTATATATATATTTTATTAGGTCAATATATCTTTGGTAATTCTGGCATTTCTCATTGCGCTAACAATGGCTTCTTTGTCTATCGTATGTAATGCTTCTTTAAAGTCTATAAAAGCTAACCGTAATTGTATGTTATTGTCTATGCTTTTCTCTACAAGTTGTCATACAGTGTGTAGATGTTCCTTTGTGCCGTAATCTTTTCTAAATCCAGTTTGCTCCTTTGGTTGGTATAGGTCGAATTTTCTTTCTAGCCTGTTAGTTATAACCCCCATAAACAACTTGTATATCTAGGAGAGGGTCGGTAGTTTTCGAGGTCAGTGGGGTCCACTTTTTTGAAGATTAGGATTGTGATGGAATTTTCCCAAGATGTTGGTATTTCTCCTTGAGATAAATAGTTGTTAAACAGTTTTTGGAGTGCTAGTTTTGTTGATGGACCACTTTCTTTAAGTATTTCGGGTATTATTTCATCTTCCCCAGCTTTATTATTTTGCATCTGCTTCAATGCTATTTCTATTTCTTCGCTTACTATTTTTGTCAATTCCTCCGAGTTAACGTTGATGATTCGAGCTTTCGTTTTGCTGTTGTTTTCTGGATATCTGTTGGATTTGGAGTAGTTTTTTTGTACAGATTGACATAGAACTTTTCGGTAATTTTTAGTATTAGCTAAGCGATTATTGTTTTGCAAGTATTTTTAACTATAACATTAACTCAAGCAAACGAAAAACAACTGATACTAATGTCACTCTATCTAATTTTCTCCAACTTATTATAGAATTAGTTACACCTTACATTGAATCAATAAAAAATTTCGTCATCTCACGTATTCCTACGCTATTCAAAAATGGCTGTAAATAATTATATTTCTACAGATAAGCTAACCCTACTCAATTGGAAAGCAAATGGCCTCAAAAGCCAGCGATCAGTATTTATCTCCTTTCTAAATCAGGGTTTCTCAACTGGGGGGTCGCGATCCCAGGGGGTTGCAAGGGATGTGTAAAGGGGTCGCGAATGTTCTAATAACAATATTTTTACTACAGAAATCAACACTTTATTTAAATACATAAAATACATGGCACAGAAACTATAATAGTTATCTATGTACCAAGGGCCAAAGAAGATGTTTATTGCCGGCGGCGTTAAAACTAGAGCCCAATGCGTAGCCGCGGGCAACGAGCATAAACCTCAGTTACGTGAGAGGTGCGTACAACATTTTATGTACGACCGGGCGGAATTGGTCACTTTAGCGTCCTGCATGTCAATTTGACAAGTAATGTCATCGTCGGTTGCCAAAATTTATAAAAATTAGAAAACTGGTTTTATTTGTGAATATTTCAGCTTGTATATAAAATGTTGTATACACCTCGAGTATAACTAACGTTTATGGGAATTTATTAGAGCTTTTGGTTAGGCCTTGGGATCAATTTTTTACGCCGTGGGCCATAACCGCCTTCTTATACCCTTAGCACATAAACAACTATTTTGTAAAAAGCGGAATATTCGCAATTATAACCAAATTCATAATTTTTGCAAATGTTGGCAACCTACGACTTTATTGCTTCTCAAACGAAAACACAAGACACTAAGCGGACCGTAAAGTACTGATATGATTGCTTCATCTACTTGGTCTGGGTCTAGCTCTTTTAACTCTCGGCAGAATATGGCTTAGTGTAAGGACTAGGCAAGGAAATGCTTCGGGATTTAAAATTGAGCAGTAGGATTACTTGAGAACTTGGGCGCTTTGTAGTTACTCACAACATAAAAAACAAAACTAGCTAATTAATAAAATACACCATATACCTTTAGTGCTTAGCTGCATATCTATATAAATTGTGAAGGGGTTGCGGAAAGAACACAAACATATTAACAGCAATAGGGGCATTTAATCGAACCCAAAAATCGCAGTAACACATGAATTATATACATAATCCACGAAGGCTAAAGTGTCAGCAGCTTAGGTTTGTAGGACAGTTGTCTAACAAATAAATAAACCATAAATAGAAATGAACGTCCAAGTATTTAAGTCACAAATAGCTAATTATAGCTTAGATTACAACTCAGGGTAACTATCTGTGCATGACGCCCAAAGGACGCGCGGATGTGAGTTTCAGGTACAAGCTTATTTCAGCAATTTGGAAACAATGAATACTTTAGCGCTTCTATATACAGTAGTTACAGCTTTGTGACGATCTATAAAAACACCTCCACCCCAATTAACCTTTTGGAGGGTGAATTCAGAAAAGCCGGCAAGATAGTTTGATCCGCTTTGTAAAAAGAACTGATTTGGAATTTCAACTTGCAGCCTGCAATAATTTTCGCTTTGTGCCGTCTTTAGATCCATCACATTTAATCCTCTCGGGGATTGAATTCTGAAAACCTAAAAAAATAGTTTAACCCGATTTGTAAAAGAAACCAAATTGTGGAATATTAACTTCCTACCTGCAGTAGTACCGCGTAATGACGATCTTCAGTAAAACAGATGTATTCCATTTAACATTTTAATTCTGAGAGGATGAATTTCGAAATCTGCAGTAGTTCCCGCTTCGTGGTTTCGGAAAACTCCGTCTCAGTGGATGTCTACGTAGTAAGTAGTTGAAGTTTGTAAATTTACACGTTTCTAGCTTTTCTCGGTTTTTGAAATATCCTGCCCCTTTTCACTTTTATGCATTTAGGGGTGGAAAAAGAATATTCTCCAGATATAATTCAGATTTGCACCTTTAGGAGTTGATTAGGGTAAAATCTTAGATTTATGGTTATATATTTATACGAATAACCTCTGTAAGCAATAACCCAGTCGATATCTCATCGGATTTAAGAGATATTGAGGAATTAGTAACCACATTCTACCTCTTTTTAACCCTATGTATGACGAAGTTAGGAAAATCCCTTCTTAGTAGATGTTCATGTTATGAGAGAGAATATGCACCCCCCATTGCATGCTGCTGGATTCAGGGGTTTGGGCTGGGTGGTGATGAGTCAGTCAGGACAAGCTTTTTTTCCGAAACCTTCGTATGATAAAATATTTAATTTCTTAGTGTGGCATTGCAACCAAAAAATATACGGTACCCCCCACCCAAGAAAAGCGCCCTTCCGTGCTTTCCAAGAATACTTCGATACTCAGCATCATTTCGTTTCGCTAATACAATGAAATGCTATGAACCAGTTATTTACAAAAAAAAACAAAAAATAAATTTTTTTGCCGACGACCATAGCTCAAAAGTTGATGTTGCCTTCATTTTCGGAGGACCTATCGTATGAAAACGATCCAAGACTTCAGGAAGATTCCTGGCGACCGGAATCGTGTACACATACGAACATACATCCCCCGCACAGCACGTTTAGGCATCCTCCAATACGGGGGATTGATCTAGAGGGCTGGTATCTTCACCAAAAGATCCGCACCGCCGAGACGGAGATTTAATATAGCGGGTTCATTAGTCGGTTGGCTCAAATTTTAGAGATATTTGACTCAGAGTGGTTTTCGATATGAGGGAATTTCAATACTTCGTACACTTCGTGTCGAAGTAATAGCTTAGGGATGCTTTAAAACGAACTATTTTTATAACATTTTACATTTATAATCATATAACACATAATAATACATTATATCGTATTATAAGTGAGTGGAATAAGTCGATGTGTGTATAATGTCATTTTACTCACGCACGATATACGACCATTTATCTTAAAGTAGCGGTTTTCTTACAATAAAGTTCGATGATGGTACAAACTGCAAACTTTTATAGAATTAACAGCATATAATGAAACGTGTTACAATCACTTATGAATAATAGCAGCTTTAGTCACCGAAAACGATTGCATAAAATACATGAACAGATTCAGGATGAACATGGCAAATAGGACATAATTGTATAGGGTCTTTATAACGCCCGATCGTGGCTTCCTGGTTGAATGGTATGAGTTAGTCTGACACGTGCATAGACACTCGAGTTCGAATCTCACTGTCTGTATTATTTTCTTTTAATTTGAAAATTGATATATTCGACATTACTTAAGGTTCCCTTCTACTGTTTCATTATTATTATCAATGTTAAGATATTTGGACCTACCTTGTATATACTTTTGAACACTCTTGTTTTCCTTTGATATTTTCGGAATTTGTAGTTTGAAAACTAGTTTTTGTAAGGAAAGTTCCAGGAATTCGGAGGAGTAGATAAAATGGCATCGTGTTATTTACGTATTAGTCGAGAATCAGGGACCATACATTCGATCATAGGGCGCTCACTGGAAAATATAGTTAAGAAAATACTCTATATGGAATAACATTGCGGATCTAAATGTAGAAGGTGCTATTCTCTTTGCGATTGCAAACAAGCAGAAAAAAGTATATTCCCATTTTTTTATAATTGAAAATTGATATTTTTACATTGCAAACTTATTTTTGAATATTTCTCAGTTATTTTTAAACTATTTATGGATTCAGACGATATTAAATTAATGTCGAAATTATTGTTTAAATAGTTTAAATACAGCGTACCGGAAAAGCTCGGTATACATTTTAGCATTGACGTATTTGGAAATTATTGCACCTATATGCATACTTTCAGCAGATGAATATATGACATTTTTAGTGAAAGAATTGCCTGCATTACTTTATTATTGTAAAAAGGACGATTTATTTTCCGCTGCCTGTTTTGAGTTATATGAGGGTGGCGCCTCCTCGATCACCGATTTACACCACAGAGCCCAGGAAATAAAGGGATGACGCCTTCAGCAATTAGGGGAAAAACGGATTTTAACCAGTTGTTAGACCACAGCACGAGACATATTTTCCCAAAGCTCCCCAGAACTTCTTTTGTGGTTCGCATTCAGTGCCCCTTCAAAATTCATATTCGCTGATTTTAGAAGACTGCTTCCTATCTCCATAAGCAAAGGTCGTAAAGCTGATTTTTTTTCGCTTTATACTAAAAGAATGGGTTGGTTTTTTCTTTAATTTAATTCTGTGCTAATGTTAACAGATTTTTCTTAATTCTAATGAAATAAAAAACACCTCATTCCTGTAATATTTATAGTATGGACCCGAAACGATTGACCCATACTCCAATTGACATCTTACGTAAACATTACGTAAGTTAAAAAAAATTTAAATATTTTTAAACCCACCTGCATTTCTTATTATAATACGAAGCATTTTCTAAGCTTTTTTTCGTATAGCTGACTATTTGGTTAATAAAACAGTTTATCCGCAAACGTCATAAAACTTATTTGTCTTTATTGACAAGGTAAAAGTGTCACTTTATCTGGGTAAGCAAATAAAATAGCGACTTTTGCTTACTTTATCTGCCTAAGCAAACAAAATCGTTGCTCTTCTTCTTTCTATGTTTGTTTGTTATCTCCTCCGAAGATACTGGACCGATTAAATTGTATGATGGCTTAAAATTTTGCTAATTTTTAGACTTAGATCGTAGGTGGGTTTTTATTTTCAAAAAGAGTACGAAAAAGTTTTAATTTAAATAAACCTTACGCAGCGGATCGGAGCATCTGTCGCCGTGGGTTATGGTGTGACAGCTGCTGTGGCCGTGTGCTATTAGCTCGGGTGATTCAGTATGTTCAAATATCATTACGTTCGGCTAAATAAACTTCAGCTTCGCCACATAAAGTATCACTTTTACTCCTAATAACATAATTTACTATTTTTGATCAAAAACTATAGGTTTCCGAGGATATGTCCTACAAACATATTTACTCGTATGTGAAGGTAAAACGTTTTTTTGTCCAGTTTGTAATGGGTACGGTTCATATCGCTACAATATTTTTGTATACCGGGAGATCGAGAAAGGTTGTCCAAAAAAAACTACCTTCCAAGTAGTTATCAATATTTCTTTCTAGTGTGATATTAGCCACACTCCTGTTGACAGATGTTCTCACTTGTTCTGTGTGTTTACGTTTCTTTACTTTTCCTTTTTTTTCTTGAACGCCGTTATTATTATACAAAACAGTATTTTTCAATACTAATTAGCCATTGTTAAACGAAGTTTACAGTAAGTACAGTGTTTCCAATTAATCGAAAATGGTAATAATTATGTTTGTAAATTTTAGGTTATGTATACCCTTGAACACAACACGTTTATTATTGAATCTTATTTCCGCAATGGCCAACGCAATGAGGATAATGGTGAATGGAAATATTCAGGAAATTTATGTGTAAATGAATTCGTTAATCGGTTCCCTGACGTCGACTTTGATTACGATAATCTGAGCAGGCATGTAAAGCGTATCGTACATCGTTTCCAAACAACGGGTAGTGTTGATGCAGGAAAATCTCCTGGAAGACCAACCGTTTTAACTCAGGACACATTAGAGGATATACAGGCACGCATCATCTTACACAGCCCTAAAAAACCATTACGACAGTTAGCGCAACAAACAGGTGTGTATTTTTTATCCTATAAATTTTTGTATAAAAAAATTATTTTAATTTGTAATTGCAGGGTTAAGCTATGGAACGTGTCAAAAGGCAGTAAGACGAAAACTGCATTTACACCCATATAAAGTTTCAGTAATGCAAGAATTACTTCCTCCTGATTATGAAAAGCGTGTGCAGTACTGCAATTGGTTTAACCGAAGTTTAAATAACGATGAAATGCTGGATTCAAGTTTCTTTTCAGACGAAGCGTGGTTTCATCTGACCGGTTACGTAAATAAACAAAATTACAGGATGTGGTCTGCTCATAACCCTGGTGAATTTTTACAAACTCCACTGCATCCAATAAAGATCGGCGTTTGGATTGCTATGTCAAGGAGACGCATAATTGGCCCTGTGTTTTTTGAAGATACCGTAACAGCTGACCGCTACATCACAATTCTAGACAGATTTATTAATGAACTTCACGATGATGAGTTACGTCAGGGATATTTTCAGCATGATTGTGCACCTGCACATACAGCCCTTCGAACACGTCAACATTTACAACAATTTTATGATGATCGTATCATTGCATTTCCTCCACGGTCACCCGATTTGACAGCCCTGGATTATTTTCTATTTGGACATTTAAAGAACACGATCTATCAGACCCCCCTGCACACACTTGAGCAACTGAAGGATGCGATTACTGCCGCTACTGCAAATATAACTGTGCAACAGCTACAAAATGTTTTTAACAGCATGAAAAGAAGAGTTCAGTGCTGTATCAACAATAATGGAGCTCATTTCGAACATGAACTGTAATAATTACTGATTAGAGTATAATTTAATTTTGTAAAATTTAATATTCTAATTATTAACCTTAATTAAAACTGATTGCAAATAACTTCTTATTGTCATAATGGTTTTCCTATTTTGAATCTACCATAAATTGCTAAATTCATTTCATACATGACAGCAGATGTCTATGATGACAGTTGGAGGATGTAAATATTGACATACTCGCTGTAGAAAGTAGTTTTTTTCGGACAACCTTTCTCGATCTCCCGGTATATTATAGCTTAAATTTAAGTCGTGTGTGCGTGCGCATAACGCGGTAAGTTTGAATTCTGCGCTGGTCAAGCTTCGGGGGTGCAGAGGACAATTGTGATAGCGGGAGATTCAAGAGGTCAGGGGGTAGAAGCGGGCATCTCGTGTGAGGGGTGCACGTTAATTGTTTCACCCGGCGTGATCCTTTGTTTCGACGCAAAGAAAACGAAACCAGTGTGAGCAGGTGAACAAATCAGAGTAGTGACGATAGCCCATTTTGGTCCAAGGAATTAATTGGCACCAAAATCATAGGGCAACCTGCAAAGAAGCCAAGGGTGGACGCCACCGCGACCACAGCCACACATGTTTCCGTTCCCACCAGCATCGCCCGAACCGCTCAGCCTTTGAAATCTTAACAACGGCACCGTAAGCGACCTAAGTGGACAATACAGTGGTTAGTGTCTATATTTTAACAACTAATATAGCGTAAAAGCAGATTACTAATCCTTAATTAAGTAGATTAGAATAATATTAGCTAACTATTAGGGAATTAGGGTCGATTTAGTTATATGTATGCCATAATTGGTACATTTTATAATTTTTTAAGCGTAAAGGCTCTTTATTTATTGCTGTCTCTGGTCACCCCATTGCAGTAACCTGAATCGCCCTGAGTATGGTCTCAGATGTCGAAAGTGAGCTAGTAGCCGAGGTAATTAGTTATAAACAAAGCTAAAATAAAATAAATTAAATAATAAAAGCAGGTAGCTATCAAAAAGCACCGCTAGAAGTTTACTTACTCTATCTGGATCCTTTTACAGTTTTAAGCAATTTTCAGTTCTCGAAACCGGTGAAATAGTTTAAAGTCATCAGCAAAAATTAGACAGCTTGAATTCTTCACGCAATTAGGGAGATCGTTGTTTACAACTAAGAAAAGAACTGAATATAGATTAGACCCTGGTGGTAAACCAGATGCGGCTGAGTATTCAAGAGAAGTGCAACCACGGTAAACCACATCCTGTTTTCTTCCAGATAAAATATTCGGGAAATCATTTCACCAAGTCACCAGAAAGCCCAATAAAATGAAGTTTATGTAGCAAAGTATCATGATGCACTCTATCGAATGCCTTGGCGAAGTCTATGTAAATGGTATCAAGCTACATAGTTTCGACAACAGCCTGCGTCAAATGTAGTACGTAGGGCAGAAACGGTTGACCTTTGAGGTGTAAATCTATGTCGAAGTAGAAAAATAACTGGCTTGACATGTGTCCAAATGTATTCACATAGCACCTTCTCGAATATCTCGAAAGGCAGAGATGTTAAAGCTAGAGGTCAGAAACTACTACAATCGCTCTTATTATTGGCATCTTTGGGAACCGGATAAACTTTAGAATTGTCTTCCAACAGAAAGGAAAGGTAGAAGTTTTTAGTATTAGATAATAATAATAATAATTCTTTTTTAGTTATAAACTATTAGAAGATTTACAATTGTTAACATATTTACTTAACTAATAATTTTTCTTAACATAATCCCTTAATTTTTTTTAAACTCATAGATATTTTTAGTTCCTTTAACTTCAATTGGAAGGTTATTATAAATTTTGAAGCCTTTATAAAAGAAACTATTTTGGGAACTGCTTTTTGTAAGTTTGGGTAATCTAACATTCTGTTTATTTCTAGTACTATAATTATGAATATCACAATCATAAACTAAGTTTTGGGTCATAGATTCAGGTAACAGGTTATTGACTGCTTTAAAAACTAACAACAAAGAATTGAAATAAATACGTTGCTTCATACTTAACCATTGCAAACAATCTAGCATCGCAGAAATTCTTGTATACTTCGAACAGCATAATATAATACGCATTACTTTGTTCTGCTGTTTTTGCATCCTAGCCAATTCTTGTTCATGACAGAAAAATAATATACTAGAGCAGTAATCGAAATGCGGTGCGATGATTGTTTTGTAAATCATAATTTTAGACTGTATACTAAGCTTATTAGAAATTTTACTGAATAAGCCTATTTTCTTAACTACCTTTTTAATTACATAATCTACGTGTGCTTAAGTTTAATTTATCATCGGTAATTATATTTAACTTGAGATACCTTTTCTATTTCTAAGTTTTCAATTTAAATTTTATTAACCGATTCTGCATTAGTACCTACCTGATAAAATTATTGCTTTCCTTTTTGAGATATTCAGTTTCAGTTTATTACATTTAGGGCCGGTTGCAGAAAGCAATGTTAAGTCTGGTGTTAGCTAACATCGCGTCAAAGTGAACAAAAACGCATCAAATCTCAAATGCTTATGGTAACTAATACATTAGTAAACAAAATTTGATGCGATTTTGTTCACTTTGACGCGACGTTAGCTAACACCAGACTTAACATTGCTTTCTGCAACCGGCCCTTAGCCACTTAAAAATAATTTCTAAATCTATATTCATTTTAATAATAGCATTTTTAACATCATCATTAGCAACTGTCACTAATGTATCATCTGCAAACAGATTTATGGTGCAATGTTTTACATTCAATTCCAAAGCGTTTATATGCAAAATAAACAATAATGGACCCAAAACAGAGCCTTAGGGTACACCCAAGTTGTTTTCCATGTAGCTTGCCTGGCATTGACCGACGTGTGTAGTTTGTATTCGATGAGTGAGATAACTTTGAAAACACATATTTTCGTTACCACGTATTCCATATGTATGTCTCAAATGCACGTTTATAATCTAGAAAAGCAGTAACTACACTTTTATTTAATTCTAAGTCACTTTTTCAATTCATGAGCACCAAGTTTAACACCGTTTCACACGAATGTTTAGTTCTAAATCCTGATTGGTTTTTACTTATAATGTCATGTTCATCTAAAAATACTTGGAGTTGATCTTACACAATAAGTTCGATAATTTGCTAGTATACCGGTAACACATTTCTTGGTCGAAATTCTTGGCACTTGTTAGTTAATTTAACTTTAGGTACTGAAACAACTCTAGATATTTTCCTTGATTCTGGAAAGCACCCTGTTTCGAGAGACTGATTTATTAATTTAACAAATATCTCAAGTACAACTGGTAAGGCATCTGCAATTACAGCAACTGTAATATGGTCGAAAGAACCCTTTCGTTTAATATTAGATATTGATTTTTTAATATCATTTAATGTAGTTGTTTTAAATTTAAAAGTACTGATATTATCCGGAAACGTAGCTTCTTCAAAGCGGTCGTTTATAATAATTGACTTGGTTAGCTCTAATATACTATTTACAAAGTATTGATTAAATTTATTAGCAATATCCTGGGCATTGCTAATTTCTTCTTCGTCAAATAAAATGTTTAAAGAAGTATTTGTTTGTCCTTTCATTAAAGATTTTACAGTTTTCCACATCTTGTTCGGATTTCTACTACAGTTTTCTATTCTATTTTCATAATATTGGTTTTTCCTGTAATTAATTTTATTGTTGTAAAAATTCGGAATACGTTTATAGTTTTGCCAATCCTGCGAGTTTTTTGTAAATTTAGCTGTCTTGTAGTGTTGATTGCGTTCCGCCTGGAGCTTACGTAAATCACAACTAAACCATGGGGTGTCAGTTTTAAGCGTAATTGTTTTGTTGTCAATGAGGTCAACTACGGAATTTTGTATTCTGCTGACCATGTGTGTGGCAAGATTGTTTATATCTTTACTATCTAATAATGAGACCCAGCTATATTTATTTAGTTTATCAAGCAGTTTTTGTAATTAGCGAACGTTGTGATATTATCGCTTTCAAAATTGTTGTTATACCGCGCAACCTATCATAACGTGACATCGATTGCAATATGTTTAGAAATTTGTGGAATCTGCACATTGCAAATGACATTGTCTTGATTTGTTAAAACGAGGTCAATGATTGTATTGGATTTTTTTTGAGCGCGTAAATTCGGTTACGAGTTGATTTAAACCCAAGGTATTTATTATTTGTAGGAGCTTGCTTGTGCAGAATGAATCTTAAGAGATATCCCAGTTGAAATCGCCTAGAATTAAATGCTTGGTGTCGTCTGGGATTGTGTCGTCGTACCATTTTTCAAACTGCTTTAAGAATCTTGCAATACTGGCACTTGGAGAACGATAAACAGCAGTGTACAATCCGTTGTGAAATCCTTGCGTTATGTAAATGCATAGCAGCCAGAATTCATTGTCAAATGAAAGTTTGACACTATTTTGAACTTAATATTATTACGCACAACGATTGCCACTCCGCCCGTATGCCGATTTACGGAATTACAACGAATGGTGACATAACCCCGAAAACTTATTTCACAGTCTTCAATATTATCTGTGAACCTTGTTTCTCTTAAAAACATGATAGCTGGACGTATGTCTTCAAGTAAAACTTTAATTTCCTCAATTGTTTTAGCAAGCTTTGTGCATTTGAATAAATAAATATACGGTACCCCCCACCCAAGAAAAGCGCCCTTCCGTGCTTTCCAACAATACTTCAATACTCAGCATCACTCCGTTTCGCTAATACAATGAAATGCTATGAACCAGTTATTTATAAAAAAAAACAACCAAAAAAAATTTTTTTTTGTCGACGACCATAGCTCAAAAGTTGATGTTGCCTTCATTTTCGGAGGACCTATCGTATGAAAACGATGCAAGACTTCAGAAAGGTTCCTGGCGACCGGAATCGTGTACACATACGAACATACATCCCCCGCACAGCACGTTTAGGCACCCCCCAATACGGGGGATTGATCTAGTGGGCTGGGATCTTCACCAAAAGATCCGCACCGCCGAGACGGAGATTTGATATAGTGGGTTCATTAGTCGGTTGGCTCGAATTATAGAGATATTTGCCTTAGAGTGGTTTTCGATATGAGGGAATTTCAATACTTCGTACACTTCGTGTCGAAGTAATATCACGTTTGTAAACTGGACAGTCAAAGCTCCATGCAAAATGATCTACATCTAAATTAATTTTTAGTTTTTCTTTAGCATCCCAGCAGTTCACACATTTCTTTTCTTCGTCGTTAGAGTTACATTCTTTCAAAAAATGAGAACCGGCACATTTTGGGCATGTTATCTTCGATTTACATTGACTCGCTTGATGAGTGAATTCATTACATGAAAAGCACATGGTTACTTTAACTGTATCATAAACTCTACACCTATCCCAGCCGATATTAATTTTTTTTTCTTTCATAATTACACGATAAGCACATGCATTTACTTCCTTTATATGTACAACTTTTATGGATAGTTTCTGTGATTTCAAAAAACTATTTTGGGATATTATTTTCTCCTCGATCGTTCCCATTGCCAATTTTACGCTTAATCCAGCAATTTGTACTCTAGGCAATTTCTTCTTTGGAATTGTAACTTCATAGTTCTCTCCAAGATTAGTTTCGGCTTTTTCTTTAATTCTGCTTACATCATCCTTGTTTTTGCATCCAATAACAACACTACCCTTGCTAACAGTCCGTAGGCCAGATATATTTAACTCGTTAGGATCGATGGCATTTTTTTAGTGTCAATACTTTTTTGGTCCAGATTTTTGGGTTTTATTACTACGACCGGTTCGTGTTTGTTTAACTTTAATTTTTCATCATATCTTTTTCTTGCTCCATCATGTTTTGGACCGTAGATTAAAAATAATTGTAAGTGGTTCAACTAAAAATTTATGACAGGCTTTATAGATAAATGCGGGAATTTTATCTGGACCTAGAGGTCACTTTGGGGATAATGGTTTCAGTGCTTCGCCATCACCACTGTTATTAAAATATGATATGTTGAGTATATCATGACGCAAAAACGGTTCATCAAATACAGTATTATACAGTGAATTTATTTTAAGACAGCATGTGGTCTTGCCATCTCCACGAGGATTTGATTGTTACCTATTGGTTTCTAAGGATACGCTAGCTCCACACCATGTGTAAATGCGTTTATTTTAAAATGCAATATAGAAACGTTACTAAGCGAGTAACAAAAATTATTTAGTCTACCGAGGAACTAATTCTGTAGATATCAAATGGCACAATTACTTCAGTTTACAACAAATATGTGAGTTATTACATATTACATTCCTTGTTGTTATTTGCTATGCTTATTTTTCAATAAAATTGTGGTTCATATATTGCATTTTAAAATAAACCCATTTACACATTGTATGATCGTAGCGTGTTCTTAGAAACCAGTAGGCAACAATAAAAATTTCATAGAAACGGCAAGACCACATTGTGCATTAAAATCAATTGATATATAATTCTGCTGAAACTAAAATTGCTCAGCAAAGGCTGTTACAATATTTTTGTTCCTATCCAGTGTAACTCCCCATGCGTCATGGCATCAGTACTACCCTTATTAATGGATTTTATAAAGATTAGAATGCTCTGGAGTCACTAATTAGGTTGTCCTCTACACTAGTTATGTAATTACAATAAGTAGTTTTAATATAATTTTTAGTCCTTTGATCGTAAGTAATTAAAATTTTGTCTAACGGAAATATTTTCAGTTCTTTTTAGTTGTTTTCACTGTAATCCTCCTAAAGCGAACTCAGTGGCAATCAAACTGCCCTCAAATAGATCAAGATATGGCTCGAAAACGGAAAAAGGAGTAGGAATAAGTCTGCATGGCCCTGGATGTAGGATCTCAAAGGCCTTGGGTAAGACGCCCACAGTTTTCAAAGCTGAAGTAGCAGCTATTAAAATATGTATAGGGTAAACATAGAAAGGAACTACTGCAATGCGAACTTGGACGAGATAAAGTATGATAATGATCTAACTATGTACATTAATTCCAAACTTTATTTTATCAAATAAAAAATAAATTAGTAATGCGGTTGTAGTGAAAATTCAATTCTTATATTTTATTTTTTATCGAAATACAACCCCTCGTAAAATGTCCATCTCCTATGTAAGGAATACATAAAGTAAGATCTAAACGTCGCATAACAACTACTACTTCAAAATCTTTTGGAACAAAAATAATCAATACATCAAACACTTTTGACTATAGTTGTTGAATTTTGAAATTGATTTCGCTTGTTATAAATAGAAATATAAAAACCGTTAGCTGTTAACTACTTCTATGCTTCAAACTAGAGGGAAAGTGGATTACAATCTATGTCTAAGGAAATGTAAACGAATGGAACGAAAATATAGAAACAGATTTTTACTTCCACATTCCAAGGTAAAAAAATGATTAAGAACGGTTGTTGAAAATGACTTTATTAATCTAAGATAATGGATTTTTATAAACCAAGTAAACCACTACTAGTAGCAGTAGCAGTATTAGTAGAATTCGTAATAGTATGTAATAGTAGTAACAGGTTCTGCTATATATATGTCTGTGGCTGTTGGTGTCGCTGTTGTTGAAGTTGGCATGCTTTCTTTTTCGCCGCATGATGCCTGGTAACTAATGCGACTTTTATTACCTACCAACATCAGCAGTTGCTAAAAATAGAGGCAAATATATAATTATTTTTGTCTTTATCAGTACTAACGCAATTGAGTACTAAGTTTGTATAATGCATTTATGGTAGATACGGAAAGACCAAATTAGTATATAAATAATCAAAGAAATAAGAACAACTTTAGTTAATTTGTTAATTTGTAATATATTTATTAAAAATGAAAAATTATTTTGCTAATATAGTTACACGTAGAACATTATTTGGTGGCTTTTTACATACTTTTACAATAAAGGAAGTATTGGATTCACCCCAAAAATTCGAAATTGAGTTTCGAAAGATGATCACATTTTAGAGTCCCCTGAACCAAAAAAACATGTTTTTGTTCATTGGTCTGTCTATGTGTGTCTGTACGTGTGTGTTTTTTTATATTTTCATTACATTTTCTTATAGGTGATTTTCCAGTTGAATACCTCTAAAATGGGTTTCTCCTTTTCCTTTTTTTATTAACTCCTATTTTAAATAGAACACCCGGTATATTATTATATATAATTCAACCTAAAATATTAGAAAAAAATTGTCTTTTCAACTAAGTCTCTATTTTGTACAGTTTCTATAGATTTTGCAATTTTTGAAAATTTTTGTCAAATGTTTAAAAATTAAAAATAAAATTTTGGCTAATTATAAGATCACTGTAAAAGGAAGTTGTGTGCGTGTATCTCACCAGATTTTTATTTTGTACAATTGAAGAGTGTAAATTCAAAAGGGCCTAAATGCCAATTTTACGAATGTTTACTTAAGGTCGTTAACGTGGTCTATGAGCCAAGCTCAATAACATACAAAGTGGTCTATGTGCCATTAGTTGTGGTGGGGGTATTGCGAGCAGGAAAAGTTGGTGATAAGTCTAACTCCGCGCATCTCTTTTAAAGTAAAGGGTCTAAGTGCCATACAAAAAACATGCATGCATATGCAAAATGAAGTTCACGGAAGCACATGTGGGTCAAAATAGTGTAGAAAAACGTAGGAAAAAAGGAAATGAGAGTGTCAAACGAGAGCGAAAAAGACTAAGATTAAGTGGGTTACAACACACCAACTATAAAAAACATGTCATACCAGCGAAACAACCCCTTTCTGAGGTAAGTAATGCAACTAACCTAAAAGTGCTCGCTATTAAGAAATGTCCTCTTTAGATTAACTGTAAATGCAAATACAAGTGCACGCTTCTAACACAAGAGCATCTGATGTATTTACATTCGCATTACTACCAAATTGGAAACTATGAAAAAATGGGTACATATCTTCTGTGGTTATTTCAGGTGGGCCAAATTAATAGAAGACGTCACGGTTTTTACGAAAATGAAGATTCCAGTCGCCATCAGATATAGGTTTAGTTCCGGATGGTAAAGGCATGCACGTTCAGGTCTGTAGAAAAATTTTTGAGCAATTTTTTTCAATATCACACAAACGAATTCAAGTACTTGTTGAGGGAAACTGGGGGAAAATGTTTATAACGATGGAAGGAGAACCAATATCAAAACATTTTTTTTTCTTACGTTCTGGCAACCAGTAAAAGATCATATTAATTGCTTTCCACGAGAACGCAATCATTACAGCCGTAATAAGTCCAAAAAAGAATTTCTTAGTCCGGATTTAAACATAAATGATTAAGATTTCCTAATTCAATTGTGATGTACAGGTTTTATTCACAAGACTTTCACCAGGACTTTACAGAATTACGTTTTGGGCGACCAAAATCAGACACGTGCTCTACGTGTGATATGATTACGAACAAAATAAGAGCCTCGTCTCTCAAAAAAAAGAAAAATAGTGGTGAACAACAAAAAAAGACAAGTAGTGATGAACAGCAAAAAAAGAAAAGGAGTGTTGAAATACCGGAAAAAAAGGACAAAGGTAAAGGTTATTTCAATTCCCCCAACTGAGGGCGGGCTGCTATAGGGATCTTCTGTCCCTCTTCAGCCAAGAACGGGAAACTCGGGATGGGTGAGAGAAAGGAGGGGTGCAGACTGGAAGAAAGGTCAGGAAAGGTGGAGAAATACTGCCCCGGAATTCGCCTCAGAACCCACGACCTCTCGAATGCGAAGTGGACGTGCTACGCACTAGGCCACGAAGCTCGGTTGAAATATCGGGCTGTAGTGGAGCATCAAGTTCCAATACAGGAACAAGAAAATAAGTAGTTTCATTTTGTTTGTTATTAAAGTAGTAGTTAAGAGTTAAGTTTCATTGTTTTGTTATTAAAGTAGTAGAGTTAAGGGTTAGGTTTCATTTTGTTTGATACTAAAGTAGTAGTTAGACCTTTTTGTACCGAACTTAGATACTTATTTATTTACCTTCCAAGAATTAACTTCTTTTTCATTATATTTTTTGTGTTAAGTTTTTCATTTCTATTTTGTGTTATAGTTGTGTTGTATACCTATGTATTTTGAAATAAAATAGTTTTTGAACGGGGAAATTTATTTTTTTAATGTTATACAGTTTTTTTGTGTTTTACTCAGAAGTAACATTTTGGCACTTGTCTCCTTTTGAATTTACACTCTTCAATTGTAGTAAACCCTACCACAGGTACTACGTGTTATGAAACAAGGTTAAGTTAGTGATTTAAAAATACGTACCGTTGTCCTGTGATTGAAGGTAAACATATTCATTCCCTTAAGACTACCAAAATCATTGAGTTGAACATCTACAAGCTCCTTTTTATACAGATCTAGTCCAAGAGCAATAGTTATTTGATCGTCTCTTCTACGTTCAACTGCGTATAGAATCCCAGAAGCAACAAACATTTCCATAAATTGGCTGTGGTCTAAGCTAATGTTCCATATATATTGAGTGGTTAAGGTATTGGCGTCAATCTGTGGTTAAACAACATAACACTGTAATACTCAGAAAAAAATATTTGAAATGTCCTTACCTTCATTATACCCGTGTTAGTAGACTCTGGAACAGCAAAAATAACCCATAGGCCGTTTTCATCAATGCTAAAGTCAAAGTAATTTGTACTTGATTCGTATAAGGGTTTTAAATTTTCTGAAGTTATTCCAGGTATCGCAAGAGCTCTGCTAGTTTGGTTATTTAAATAGAAGGCTACTATGCGTGGTTTGCTTGGGGCTTTATAAAAGAATCTTCCTCCATATACCACATGAGCGTTACCATCGAAATCAATTACTAGGTCGTAAACTCTACAAAACAAAATTTGATATTTCATCTGTTTAAGATTATTACATTTACTTTGTAGGCACATCTGAAGTAAGAGATGCAGAATCTCCATATTCTTCTAAAACACTTTGATTTGTAGGGTTTGTAACCCAAAACACCTCGACGTTAGCATCTGTGGGAGATGAGTCTACCATCCAAGCACTATAAAGATCTTTACTGTAGCCATGAGCGACTTTATCACCAGTAAGGCGGAGCTGGCACTCTAAAACATTATTTTTGTGCTACTATTCAGTGAGGAGAACATGTTATTGGCGTTACCGGAACGTCGTTGAGGAAGTTCGGAATAATCTTCTTGACCATATTTAGTTATCTTCGTAAAATCACATCTGGGGACTTGTTTCGTACATACAGGACATTGACCTGAGACAAAATGTATTTATTTTGTAGAAGCGGAATGTAAATTCTTAAAGTAATTGATTTTACCTGGGGGACCAGGAGGTCCCATCGCACCAGGATGACCAGGAGATCCTGGAAATGATTAAATATTTAACTGTTTAGTCTTGGATTTGTTATTTCGTTCTGAAACATACCAGTTACTCCCTTTTTTCCTTGTTGGCCTTCGTCACCTAAATATAAAGTGAGATTTATGAAGCAAAGGTGAAAGTTAAATTTCAATTATCTTTAGAATGGTTTACAAGTTTATCGGAAGCTCGAAATTTTTCAAATAGAACCAAATCATAACACAAGATAAGAAATTGATAGAGGAAAATATTTTACTTATATATTGCACATGAATCACTCGAAAATGTACTGTTAGTCGTGATGTTGATGTTCTATTATACACTTCAGCAAAGCTATGTGAATGTCTGGATTTATTAAAACAGTGAAATCTAATTTTAGGGATATTATATATCTTACTATATTGTATGTTTCCCTGGTGAGATCCACATTGGACTACAATTGCATTATTTGGGCTTCTACATATAATGTACACATCAATAGAATTGAACGAGTGCGGCGTAAAATTTTATTAAAACTCTATTAAATGCTTTAAGTCTATTATTAGATACGAGAACTTAAGTTATAAAGAATTATTAGCATATTTTCACTCTATGAACATAAGACGTAATTATTTTGAATTGTGTTCAAGATATTAAATGGCTGTATATCATGTCCAGAAATACTATCCACATTTAATTTGCGAATTCCGGCTTTTAATGCAGGTTCCAATTCTTTAATGCTAAAAGATTATCACTGAACAAATTTTGGTAGCAGTAGCCGTTACAACGCATTGTAAAGCTTGATAATCACTTAAGAAATATAGATATTGTTGGAATTCCTTTTTCTAGATTTAGTCATAGTATAAAATCATTGTTGAAAATGTGACTTCCACAATGCATTGTTCTTTAATCGTGTCACATATATTATAATCATTATTATTGTTTTGGTATTTGGCAGTTTTATATTTTATATATTATGTATTTTCATGTATTGTAAATTGTATTTTTCCATTAAATAAATAAATAAAAGTAAACACGTGAGAAGATCTGTAATACATTATCATTACTATTAGGACGCTTCTTGCGTTAAATAATTACGAGTTTACCTTTTGGTCCTGGTTGGCCCTCACGACCTTCTTCGCCATCTTTCCCTGCACTACCTGAAAGTGTTTTATCGTAAACACATTTGCTTAATTTGTACACTATTTGTACCTACCATCTGTACCGGGAAAACCAGTGTCTCCTTGGTTACCCCACAGGCCTTAAATTTCAGAACATTTTATTATGATTAACAACCACTGCATTTTAATGGTGCTTTACTAGGAACGACGAGCATTACAGAATTGTAGCCTACCTCTCCGTCCAGGATGTCCATGTTCTCCCTTCGGACCTGATTTATAAAATTAAATTAGTTTTTCTAAATCTTTTAAGGTGCAGCAATGTATACGTTGAAATATCTTCACTGACCTGGAGCTGCGTTTGGTAATATACGCTCTCCTTTTTCGCCTTTTAGCCCTAAAAGTTAAAATTATATTAATATTGTTTCTTAAGTTTCAAAATTTTTATGATAAAAAAAATTAGAAAAAGCAAGAGACGAAAACAAATAAGACGTTGATGTGGTAGCTGAAGCATAAAAAATAAACAGCAATGTCCTGAAGTCATTATAGTTAATTATTGTGCAGAAATAGAAATCTAAATGTTTAAAATATTATAGCTTACCCATTTGACCTGGAGGCCCCATCAATCCTACAATAGGAAGATGCGCTGAAAATAATTAAATGTGATGTTATTGGGTATTAATTATTTATTTAACTATATAGTCAAATTATAATATAAATTTATTTGCTCGATCCAGCTTTTGAAACATGTTCTGTCCTACTTGGATACAGATCGAGGAAACATTTGTTTTGCTCATTCACGTTATTTGCTATGACAACGTAGGCGAAAGCAGTGAGGTAAAAAATTTTGCCCACCATCTTCCCCACTCCCAAAATATGTCAAATTCGAGATTTGCAGGTTAAAATTAGCATCCGTCTGTGTCAAATAACAAACAAAACCTAACTTACCAATATCGAGTTTGACATAGACTGACAATACACTTCAGTACTGCCAAACGTATAATACGAAAAAAAATATTTTTTTTATATAAAGAACGCAAATTATAACATTTTAATATTTATTCAAAAATTCAGTGTCACGATTGAACAAAATGCTATACAGCACTAGTGGAAAACTAAATTACTCCCTTGTTTGTCTTTCTACACTCGGCTTCGGCTCTTGTATAAAATCGACAAACGCGTGAGTAAAAATCTTAGTTAATATACTATATTTTGTCTTCAAGCGTATCATCGAGTCCATGTTGTTTGCCTTGGGTATCTAAATAAAATGTAACGCTCTATTTCATTGTACGTTATGTTATTTAAATAGTCCCTCGAGGCAGTTTTAAATGTGATTTTTGCGCTTACCCCGCTTTTGGCTTCCGTAGTTAACATTTCACCCAAGGAATGCTCGTCCTTGGAGAGGACACCTGCAAAGATTTTCTCGTTACGGGCTTTTTTTTATAGCGAGCCGCAGTCAAAGTCGGCTGGGTTCAATCGATATTATACTTGGAAGCCACGTCTGGGGATTTGGCATTGTTTCAGATTTGGTAGTTTGAGGTTTGTTAACAATTGACGATCGCACTTGCACGTTCAGGCCAATTCCCAACTTTGGTTTTTCCTTTTGAATTTTTCTGTATGTGCTAATTTCTTGGTATAAGGACTACTGTCGAGACCCTGGTCTTCATGCTGGCAGTATCCAAAATTACGGCCTTATTGCTAGCAATCTCAGCTACCACGGCCCTTGTGTCGACAGCTTCCTGATCACGGCCTCTTGTACGCTGCATATTAGACAATGTCATCGTGAATGCATCTTCTTAAATTACTGCCTTCATGCACGCTGCATTCAAGATCTCGGCTTTCGTGCTTGCTGTTTCCAAGAACCACGTGGAGTCGCTAGATAGTGGCTCTTAAAAAACGTAAGTACATGCATCAAACTTCAGCTCGTGTTTAATTGTCGGTAATGGGCTTTTGCTTAAGAAATTACAGTTACACGAAGGCCTTTCATTAACAAACTGTATGCATTAACAATCAATTTATTGGCAACGCCCGATGCGTTGGTATTTATTTTTTTCTTCACATTTTGTGTGTGTACCATATGCGGATTTCAACGAGCGCCCTTCAGGCGCCCGGCTGATCTTTGCGATCAACGAAAGCTTCAACTAACATTAAAATAGCTTTTCTGACGTTAGCATTGGCTCCGAACTTTATAATATTTCCAACCCCACATTCTGGACGCAATTTTGTTGATGAGTTGACCCCGTTACTATGTAACAATTTATGCTTTTGTGCAATAGGCTTCGCCTTTCAATTGTACCGAGCCATTCTAGCCTCATTGACCTTTTTAAATAAACTATTGGTTGCTGTTGACTGTTGGGATAATTAAATGCCACTACTTACGATTTACTGTGTTTATTTTATTATGAACCCCCCTACACCATGTGCATTAATTATAACGTAGGTGGTAATAGATTTTCAGCTGGTTTTGTTATGTTAGGTGTTTAACGACAGGCGCCCAATTTTTTTTTTTGCTTCGTAAAAATTGTTTTCACCTTAGTCCTGTCTAGTCCTTACTCACGTCACATTTTCTACCGAGGGTCAGAGCTATCTAGGGCCATGTCAACCCCTCGTTTAAAGGTGGTACACAGCAAGGTCAACTGGAAATATTTTTAAGGTAATATAGATCAAGAAATACTCATCAATAAAAGAGAAACGATCAATGATATTGATAATTAACACTTTTGCCCATTTATTAATTATACACCAACCGCAGCCGCTATTCGTAATATAGGGATAGAAGGGGTAATGGCTCCACTGTATTTTTAAACTAAGTCAACAAAAAATACCCAAGTTGTGTCACTAAGATCAGCACATCGTGTCCTTTAAAAAATCGAAATTGAATGTTGCTGTAAAGGAATTAGAAAAGACAACATTTATATGTCTCGCAGTTAGCATGGGATTTCCTGTGTTGCGTCCGCCAATGCAGCACCCTGATAATAACTTCATATATAGCTACTCTAATAAAAACTGGGGTAATAAAATCAAATATTATACAGAGACTCTAATAAAAGCTAAAGTCAGTAGATCAACACATTAAGTGTAGGTACCACGATTAGTGTTTTTTTTAATATTTATCCTTGTAGCACAATTTTCCCCAAAGTGGAGACAAAAATACAATCCAAGAGCTTCTTTGACTGTCTTGATTAAAACTAGGGATCCTGTATATCGTTTACTAAGAGTTGGGCAAACAGGATTATACATTTTGATTGGTTGGATCATTTATTACAAAGCAAATGTGATAAAAGTGATTTTTTATAGAAGGGTAGTTTGTATCATGTTACGACTAGTGGTTTCACACATACAAATCTAAACTTTAACTATGTTGGCAGTATATTCCTAATAGTTAGTTCTAAAGATTCTAAGAATGGTTATGCTCTGAAAACTGTGCCCTCAAAAATAAGCTAGCATAGTTGGTTCTCATAACCTCTTTATACAACGTATGTCAAATATCTAATTTGGATAAAAAATGTATGCCAAATGACGCTGTTTGCCCAACTTTTATTAAACTATACAGGGTGTAGAAAAGCTTTACGCGCCATAGGGTTTTCAATGGTAATTTTTTCATATGAAGATATTTGCTTCCCTAATTAATTTAGAGCAAACTTGTGTGGAAGTTTTTTGTAGAGAAAAAAAATGTGTGTCCATTTGTGCCAGCATTTGAAATTTTACATTTCGAAAAACCTAAAATATTAAGAAATAAAATTACCATTTTTAGAGAAATTAGTGGTGCCTTGAAATTATTGAAGCATCTTAAAACATCAACAAATTAGTTTTCTGTTTATTTGTTTGCATCTGTGAAATGTAGCGGCAACCATGGCACTTATTGGAGCTAATAATCTACTTCCAGCATACCACCACTTCACAATTTGCACTTTTTCGTCGACAGAATAATTTTTTTACAAGTGAAACTTAACACAGGCATGAAGAAAGATGTCTTTTAACAGACGCAAACAAATACACAGCAAACTAATTTATTTTAATAATTTCATGGTAGGTACCACTGATTTTTGAAAAAATTATAATTCTAATTGTTTGTTTATTACAGCTGGGTATTGTCAATATGTCTTTAGGAAAATTATTCAGCCATTTTTTTTCTTCTCTATATATTTATTTAACGTTTCGTCAGCTTAGCTGACTTCTTCAGAAATACACAATATATTAGTAGTAGCTAAGCTGACGAAACGTTAAATAAATATATAAAGAAGAAAAAAAAAATGGGCTGACAAATTTTCGTAAAGGCAGTGATAATTCTAGTTTCTTTCATTATTAGGTTTCCTGACGTAAAATGACAAATGGCATAAATGGATGCGGAATTGTTTGCTCCACAAAAAAACCTATTTACAAGGTTGCTCTAACATATACAGGGAAGCAAATATTTTCATATAAAGAAATTACCATTGAAAACCCTATGGTGCGTAGTAACTCATTTCTACACCCTGTTTACAGACACTCGAATAAAAACCAAGGCCCGTAAATATAGCAATCCGAGATATCCGTCCGCTTAGAACCTGTAAGCACCGGATGTACCTGTGAAGATGCATGCAATAGTGTGTGCCGCCCTAGGTAGTATGAATGTTTATCCCTGAGTAGCTCGCCTTTTGAAGCGGGCTACTGCTACTGTAAACCTGGATGTTAGCAGCAGTTTGTAGACTCACAGTCGAAGCTTAGAGAAGAGAATATGGAAATACGATTTCCTGTACCAGCACCTGAAAATTGAACCCGGTACGCCGTTTGCCTGTTTTCCGGAGGTTGTACGCTGGTCTTCGCAGCCTTTGCAATTTCCCTAGTTGAACAGTTGTGTGGAAGTAGGTTGTCCTGAAACCTGACTACTTCCGCATGATTAAATAATTCCGTAATGAAGGAAAGTCGATACCGGGACTCCTGCACCAGTTTAGTAGCATGTAGTTTTAAATGCGCTCCAGAGAATTGTATGAGAAAGAATGTACGTTGACACAGCAACCCCTATATTCTCTCCGTAGCGTGGTTTTGAATGTTTGCATAAACGTTGATAAGAATTCGAACTGACACCGCAGTTTTGCCTCCACCTACAATGTGAGTCGGTGTGCATCCCTTTGAATAGATCCAGAACGTACCTTCTCCCTAAAGCATACAAGAAAGAGCGTTCGCTTCATAGAATGTATATGTACTGGTGCCGTTGAATGCAACCCGTGAATTCTTGAATGTATTCTGAAGAATATTCTGGAATGATATCCTGAAGGACCTGCAAGTCGACACGGCGAGTAGGCAAATATCCTGAAAGGATATAAGTTGGAACCGCCACCTTTATATTCAATCAGTTTAAAGTGTAGCAAAAGCGTACTCATCTTGTACACATTTTCAGAAAAAACGCCGGTTAGTTCTACACGTTTCGCGTTTACTAGAATGTATGTTCTTCTCGTCCTGTGTCGAGAACCCAGAGATCTCCAGGTAATCCCTGCATCGTTTTGAGAAGCTTCATGGACAAGGTGTCCACCCAGCACCGGTTTCCCCCTAAGGGAAGGGCATTTGTGATGTTAGCCCCGGCTTCAAATTTACTTAATGCACAAATAATATGCAGGAAATGTAAATGGGGTTAATTCCCGTTACATAGAATTCGGATTTTCGATAAGGCGATCTCAGCCGGTGTGAGAGGACGTAGCGTAAACCGGTACGCCACGCAGTTCCTTCTCCAATCCCCTCTAAAAATTAACTAATAACGAGGCGGCCGAAGAGTATAAGAGGAGAATCCGTAGTTAGGTAACGCCGCCTGCCTTGATTCAGGTTTTTAGGTGGTTTTCCTGAGTCAACAGAGTACCTTCTCTGAGGCGAATGCCGGGGCAGTATTTCTCCACCTTTCCTGACCTTTCTCCCAGTCTTCACCCCTCCTTTCTCTCACCCATCCCGAGTTTTTCGTTTTTGGCTGAAGAGGGACGGAAGATCCCTGTAGCAGCCCGCCCCCAGTTGGGGGAATTGAAATAACCTTTACCTTTGTCCTAGGTAACGACACTTGAGCTCCTTTCCTGACCTGGCTAGTACCGGTGGACTCGGCCCCATCTTGGTAGAAATCCCGTTTAATGTAAACATCAACTGATTCCACCAGGCCAATGTTATCATTACCTTTTAATAAATTTAAACTCAAACACTAAACTCTCCAGGCTGCAGGCATAATTCAGGTGCTTCGACGTTGACAAATTGGCTCGCCTACCTTCAGTATCGATCGACCAAAAATTTCCAGCGCTCACCGGCGATTCGAGCTGTCCAATGCGGACTTTTGCGTAAGGTAAAAATGTCAAGTTTATATTATTTCGAGTAGCCCAAACTTATTCACTTAGGACGTACCACGTCCAGCTAGGCTTTATGCACTCACCGTAAACATCACCGATATCGTAAAACACCTTTTTCCATTGAATTTGTCTGCCCGTAAAATATAAATAACAAACGCCATCTTCATCGGCGCAAATATAGTCTGTTTTAGATTTGTTGGTCCCAGTACATCAGAGCTACAGATCACCTGTGCCTACTGTCTTCAAACTTTCTTTGAGAGATCCAGGGACAGTAACCGGGCCAAGCCAGCGTGCAGTGTGTTTTGCCGAACGTCCCAAAGGTAACCCATCGCCTAACTAATAGGCCGAAGGAACTTTGTTTTATAATATTTGTGTACATAATACTTTCATCAATTAAGAATTGGGTTGTATATACTTAAACACATTATACAATTTATTTCTACACTCTGTAATTCCTGTATTGTATACATTTGAGTAGAACGGGTTTTAGGAATCTGAGCTTTACCCGAGCCAACCAAATTTAGCGAATTTTGGTCAAGTTTAAATAAGCAGTCTTAGCAGGGATTTGGAATTAAAATTGAAAATTTCGGGACCAAACCAGGTCCGTTACAATGTCAAAATGAGACATTGACATTTTATAACTTATCAAAAGTAATTTAGTTACTGAACACGGATTAAGTATCAAAATTAGTCTAGTATCATTATTATATGTATATTTGTGTTATTTTATACACCAAAAAAAGTAAGTAAAAATGCAACTAAATTTTAATCAAGAAATAATTTGACTTTAGTAATAGTTTATTACTAAATGTCACTTACATCATTATAAAAATGCACGTCAATAGGTCAAGTTGCAGGTATTTTCAAGCTCTACAAGTTTTATAATAACTACATTTTCACTAAATAGAACTAGAAACTAAATACAAACGGAGAAGTTGTGGAGCACAAAAGATTCTAAATAGAAAGTTTACGGTTTACTTTATTTTCATGTACCAATAACGCAAACCTAAAATAAATCAATCGCACCTTTTCTTAAGATTGCGGAAATAGTACATAGGAAATCTTGGTCGACAACTTGAAGCCCCAACACCCCAAAACAGCAATTTCAACTTTCAAGCAAAAATGACAGAGTGACTGGATTATACCTGTATAATGTAAGATAAGAGATAACGCTGCAGCAGTATTTCATTGGTTGGATCCCACGCAAATTACAAGTTCTTAAAATAAGCATAAAGGTTATAACTACCTACTTTACTACCTACTACCTAGATTTACTTTAATTAACCATCAACTTCAATAGGATTGTCAGCTTTCTCAATATTTGGCTATAGTTTATGACGCTCACATCCCTCTCATTCAGTTTGAACGCAGTTTTAATTTCATCGCAACGTTTCATACCGATAACTTCACGGTCACTATTTTTGAAAACACTTTGGATCTACATGCGAGTTTATGCTTCTTTTTTCAGGTAAAATTCACTAATACATATTAATTTTCTTTATAAGTAGGGTGGTCAACTTCATCTATGTCATTGTCAATTTCAACCTCAGAGGATACCATCATCGAGACCACTACCAGATTTAATCCATATTGCACCGTCATCATTGCTTGATGAATATGGTTCTTTATTAGCAGCAGGCTTTTGTTTTTTTATGTTTACTCGATTTCGTCGTTGGTCTAGCTTCTCTTGTCTTTATATATCATTCATCTTTTTTTGCCTTTCTTCAGCTTTTTTTAAAAACTGTATCTTCTTGTTTTCTTTGCTTTCCTGATAGCTCTGTCATCTTCTTTTGAACTAACAACAACATATAGGGTAGGGCCCCTGCTGGGAGGATTGGGCCACCTCTTATATTATTTTCATATTTCAAATTTCGCGGAAAATTTCAAGGTTTCTAGACACATTGGCAGTTGGGGTAAGTATTCGGGAATACATGCAACACTTTGCCGGTGTTTGTCAGTTGTGGTGATTTTTTACGTGTTTCTTTGAATGAAAGGGTGAGTTTTGCAATTTAAAAACAAGGAAAACTTTTGTTTGTCTTTAATATTTAGAAATATTTCATTACCCGCTTATATTTAGTATCAGAATGAAGATAATTTTGCATATATAACATAACCTCAAATACCAAGACTAACTTTTTTACTTATAATTTATTCTAATGGTTCTGTGAGTGATGATTCGGCCACAAGCCAGGTGGTGCATTTCGACCACTGGTCTACATCATCCCCACATCGTATGTAGGTATTCTTTTTTTAATCGTTTCGATTTTGTAGATGTCTCACAAATATAAGCGTACAACCGACCGACAAGTCGATGACGAAAGAGTAAAAATTGCAATTCGTTCATTTTTTTGCAAAAGAATGCGGCCTTAACGAAGTAGAGAGAAGGAATAATATTAAGAGAACAACTGTGCAATCCAGGTTTTAAAATATGCGAAGCAAAAAAAGTAATGACGAGATTAGAAGGGGCCTGGAGGATTCTGGAAATGAAAGCGATAGCGAAGAGCCAGCTAACAAATATGGCAATAAATACACTGTTACTCAAGTTTTTACACAAGTCGAAGAAACGCTCCTCAGAAAATATATTCAGGGAGCATCAGATTTAAATTATGGATTGGATTACACCCAGATTCAGAAGTTAATTTGTAGATCTACTAGACTACCAGATTGCAAAATTCCTGAAAGCTGGCTTAAGAATAAAAGAGCAGGTAGGCAATTTTTTTAGATTTTGTGTTAGTGAAATTGAATGTAGGAACTTTTTAGGTGTCGAATGGTAAAGGGTTCATGGAACGAAGCAAATATGTTTTATTTTTGCGAAAACCAGAAATTACAAGTTCTTTAAGAAACACCGGATTTAATAAAGATGAGTTTTTCACTAATTATAAAAATGGTCAGCAAAGATATCATTTTAAAGTAACTCAAATTTACAATCTTGGCAAAACATAAAACTGTTATGAAGCCTATAAAAGTAGTATCAACGAAAGACAAAAAACAAGTCGGTCAAGTGGCGTCAGGAAAAGAGGTGAATTAGTAACCTTTGTGGGTATCATTTCTGCTACAGGTAATACCGTTCCTCCCGTATTTGTGTAATTCCGATTGACAAGGAGAGAGGATCGGATCAGGCAGAGCATAAAAGGCCAATAAACCAAGTCCCGGTCACAGGTAAGATTCTGGAAATCTGTACCAAAGTACAGCTTAAGGAATTTTTGAGTGCACATGCTGTTATTGTGAATGAGCAATGGGGCTTCCGTGAAGCCCATTCATGCGAAACTGCGATCAATTGTGTCATTAATGATTGGAGAGAGAAAGTTATGCATGACAGAAAAGTGATCGTAGTAGTTTTTCTGGACTTAAAAAGGGCCTTCGAGACACTAGATCGGGTAATTTTACTGGATTGTATGAAACGAGTGGGTGTAGGTGGCAATGTTCTGAAATGGTTTCAATCATGGTTGAGTGGTAGATCACAGTACACACTTTATGATGGTGCGAGGTGAAGCGAGAGAACCGTGAAACTCGGTGTTCCCAAAGGTGCCCCCCCCCCCCCCCAGCAGTGATTTGTTTAATTTATATGTGAATGACATGAAGCATGCCCTTCTGATGGCCGACATTCATCAATTTGCTGACGACACCGTTATATCCGTAGAGGCGTTTGATGCCGCCACAGCTACTAGAATGATGCAGGCAGAGTTACGCAGAGTGAGTGAGTATGCAAGAATGAAGAAGATTAAGGTCAATGCGGCCAAGACGAAGTGGATGATTTTAGGTAGTGCAGCAGCGAGAAGCGAAGTGAGTTTGAGTGTGAAAATGGATGGGAGCGAGTTAGAGAAAGTGAGTGTTCACAAATACCTTGGGGTTATGATTAAAAATGATTTGAGTGTGAGTGAGCATTTAGAGTATGTGATGAAAAAGTTTGCGAGGAAGGTGTATTTTTAAGCTAGAATGAAAAGAAATGTTAGTATGAGTGTGAGATTGAATCTGTATAAGACCCTGGTTGCCATCCACCTAGACTACTGCAGCTCCCTTCTCTTTCTAAACAATGAAGGGGAGTTTAGGAGGCTGCAGAAGCTACAAAATAAAGCCTTGCGCGTTGTGACATGCAGGAGGAGAGATGCCTCCATTCGCGGGATGCTCTATGAGACCAAATTGCTTGACGTCAAACAAAGAATTTATTTTAATACGATGATTTTCATTTGCAACTTAAAGGAAGGCCTATTGTCGGGCTACTTGTGTTCGAAAGTAGCCACAAATGTAGATCGCCATGCTTAGATGCTTACCCCTTGCGGAATGTAGGTGACTTCGACCTGCCTTTGGTTCGGCGGAGCGATCTTAGAAATACCCTGCTCTATAAGGGCCTGGATTTCTGGAATCACATGCCGGCGACCATAAAAGAATGTAGGATATATTTTAGCTTTAGGAGACTTTTATGTCCTTACATTAGAAATAGTGTTTCTTCCCACTAGTTTTGTTTTGTGTTTTTGTTATGTACTGTAAAATTGGAAACGATTAAAAAAATCAATCAATCAATCAATCAATCCGCGTGCGATGAATCCCTCAAAATATATGATTAATCCCCCAGTTTTAAGTGCAGTTCTAGGAAATAAATCTGGGTGGATGACTGGAGATTTACTTCCAAAAGTTCTTGAACATATGTATCACACGATATGCTCAAAAGAAAACAAAATACTACTAATAGTCGATAACCACGAACCACATACTAGTGTAAAATCTATAGAATTCTGCTGAGAAAATGGAATAGTTCTATAGTCGTTACCTGCTCACACAACGCATCGATTGCAACCATTCAAAAATAAACTTGCTGTAGCATTTAATGACTGTATGTAGAGTACATCAGGAAAAGCTATTACGCCCTCAAACATAATAAGTTCATCTTAAAATACAGGGATTTGGCGGTTAAAGAGCTCTGTTTTTTTCGAATTCTACATTTTGCCAAGCACTGTCACTGATAATGAATATCCAAAAGAATTGATTCCTAAATATGAAGATAACGCACCTTAGAGTCCATCGGAAGTTCTACAAAAATCGTTTAAAACAACACCACCCATTAGCACCGAACATCGAAAAAATCCAAATCTGAAGACGAAATAAATACCAAAAAAATATCCTTTGATAATCCACAACCAGTTAGTGACACCAGTCTTCTTGAAGTCATTGCACCTTTTCCAAAAGCTAAACGCGAAATAAAAATCAAGAAAAGAAAATGAGAAAATAAATAAAAATATATACAGACACCCCAGAACTATTGAGAGAGAACGAGAAAATAATAAGAGGGTGAAGAATAAGAAGACAGTGAAGAGAAGAGTGTTTTCATAAGAAAAAGAAAAGACCGGCTAAAGAATCATCTAGTGAATCGTATATTTCAATAAAAATAGCTGATTCTTCAGATGGCTGTGAGCCTTTTATGTCACTGCAAGCCACGGATCCAAATGGAAATATTTCCACCAATAATTTTCTCAGTAATAATGTATTAAGGGAAAATGATTTTGCCGGTAAAACATTTTCCGAGCAAAATCATGACCCCAAAACATATTTTGTGGACTATTCAATTCACCTGTCATCTGTCAAAAAGTGTGTATTTAAGTGACTATTTTAAACAAATGTGATTTTTATTAGAAAAAGACAATATTACTGTTCTGTTACTATAGAAATTGCGTAGTTTGTTGCTAGATTTACTGAAAACTAATTTGATAAAGTAGTTTGGTTCATTGAATAGTCAAGGGTAATACCACAAGTAGTGGATATATTTTTGACAAATATTTTGCCGTTTCCATGTAAATTATTGCGTTTAAATTTCACGAAACGAAATCATATTAAAAATGTCACGAGCCGAAGGCGAGTGACATTTAAATGTGATTTTGTTGAGTGAAATTTGCAATAATTTTTATGGAAATGGCAAAATATTTAAAAAAATATATATCCACTTCGAGTGGTATTTGGGACGACTATTTAACAATATTAATACATAACAATTAACTTTATTGAATAATAATCCAACAATTAATATTCATCCTCAATTAAATTCAGTGGAATACTTCCAAAACACAACATTTTAAAATTTTTAATGCAAGCCAAACTGTGTTCACACAGTTTGTTTGTGTTTAGTTTTACGTAACCTAGTGATATCACTAAGGACAGAACATCGTTGCTAAGCGATATTTCTTAACAAGGCTATTTAGTTTTTGAGTACGTACATTGTTTTGTGAATATTTTGCATGGTGCCCAATATTCAGTGATATACTGCTGTTATTGGTTGAAAAAAGCAAATGTCTGCAGTACGATTGGCTTATATGTTATAGTGTTGAATAGTCCCTCGAATGCCATTCTTAGTCAAACTTAAGTAGATTATTTTTGCTGTGGTATCACTACTCATGTCCATTGCACTTGGGATCGTACCAAAGCGCAATGGATATTCGTGATACCACTGCAAAAATAGTCTACATAACTTTGACTACTCATGGTATCATAAGTGACTATTTCCCAAATATCAGTATCGACAAGCAATGAATATGACATTTATACCGATGCACAATGACAGTGTAAATTACGTTTTTGAAATACCACCTTGATTAAAACAGCATATTTGGTGGTTGCCATGGATACAAGTGGTAAAAAACTGATTTAATCCCAATGAAAATTTTTGATTTTTTATCACTATTAAAACACGTGATTTGTTGAATGTTGAAAAATCATGAATTTGATTGGATAATAAGAGATGCGGGAAATAGTCCCAGTTAAATTTAAGAAATTAAAAAATTGCATTTGTTTTTACATAGGACAAGTTCTCAAAATTGATGATGGTTGTTATCAGCTGAAGTTCTTAAGGCAAAAAGGAAGTTCAACAAGTTTCCACTTTCCCATTGCTGACAACATAGCGGTGGTTCAAATTGACGATATTGAGGCTAAACTACTAGAACCACAAAAGACGGGAACTGCAAGAACCCAATCACGATTACGATTTAATTATAATTTCCAAGGACTGGACGTTTGCCATTGGCGTAACTAGGATTTTTGTATGGGGAGAGCCAGGCCCCCCAACCAACCATCGTCAACACCTGTATACCTATAAAGACATGAATTTACATACTTACATACATTTTTCGGATAAATTTATTTGCTTGTTCTTTGACGCTGTTATACGAATGTAGCCCCAAACATTTTTGCAATCTAATACCACAAGGTTGTGTAGTCAAAACCAATTTTCAAAACAAATTTCACTCTTCTTGAGTCACTTGAGAAACAAGGTTTTTGAAGCTTTTCACAGCATTTTCGGGAGTTCCAAATCGCACACCATGCATTTTATCCTTTAATGGAGGAAATAGAAAATAATCGGAAGGTGATAGGTTGGGACTGTATGGAGACAACTTAGCAATATTAACCCGAAGTCTCTAAACATTATTTTGTTTGATATGCGGTATGACTAGAAGCATTGTCATGGTGCAGAACGGTCTCACTTCTTGGTTGCCTTAACCGAGCTTTTTGAATAACGTTTGGCAGCCATACTGTTGTATGCCATTCTGCGGTAACCGTACGTTTATTTTCAAGCACGACAGTTGTAATAGCTCCTAATTTTGAAAAGAAGCAAGCAATCATTTTCTTACCAACTCTTCGAGATCCCTTCACTTTAACTGGATTAGTATCTGTTAGAAACATCCATTGTGCAGACTGCCGCTTAATTAGATTCGGGTTCAAATGCATATATCCAGAGTTCGTCATCAGTTATGATGTAAACTTCTTTATATCTACCTTAATCATATTCCTTATACCATTCAACATGCTGTTGTGTTTCTGTTAAACTATGTGGTATCCACCCACAACATACTTTTATTACACACAAATGATCATGTCAAATCTTGTTTATCGCAGTCATGCCGACATCCAAGATGTTTTTAATAATTCTATATGTGACTCGATTGTCCTGAATCATTCTTCGCACAGCGTCTACGTTCGTTTAACGAACTGAAATTGGTCCTCCTTCGCGAAACTCGTGGCTGACTGAAACTAATTCAAATTTAAATTCATTAAACCAGCAATAAAGAGTCCTCTGATGCAAAGGCGCATGGTCACCAAAAGCCGCACGAAGCAATCCAGGCTTTTGTTCGGAGATGGAACTTTTAAAGGTATGGTAAATCATGGCTGTAAAATTTTCTCACGTTAAATTCATTTTTTCTTCGCACTTATTTCAAAACTAACTATATAATAACTGTTGCAATTATCAAAACTAAATTTGAACTGTTAAACTAGAAAACGACAAACATTTGTTTCATGGAAGTTTGATTTCCATGGTGTACTTGATCTATTCGTTTTCAGAAATTGTGGATACTACCCTCGTAATACTATATGTCTAAGTAGCATATCAATAAATTATTTCACGGTTCATAAACAACATAAAAAATTTATAGATTACATCTTGCAACTCAATGAGGTTGACGGTAAAAGATACTAATCCATGAGAAACAGATTTTTTTGGCAAACATCAATTGGTTTCCATTTACATGTTTTTGAGCCACAATTTTTGTTTTTTTTTCTCCGTATGGTCAAGGCAAATACTTTCTTGAAAACATCAATATCCTCTTAATTATTATTGCGATTTCTCTTTTTTCTATCTTGGGCTGAAAACTGTGGAAATTCAAGCACCACAAAATTATGTTTGCTACATGAAACACTATTAAACATAAAATTCTGGATCGTACTCTTCAAAGTGGCCTTTAGGCAAGGTAAATATCCAAATAGCAAGTCACCGTAAGTATGAATTGGGTCTATAATAGGTAGCTGTATGTTCCCAGGGAGTAATTAGACATGCACTCAACTTTTCAGCTCATTTACTTACCCGTAAATGAAATAATTGCAATTTTCCTTTTCTATGCACAAAAATGGTGCACAATTAACTAAAAAAAATATTCAGACCAAAACAGTCTTTTCAAAATTAAGTATTAGCAAAACTAAACTGTATTTTTGCACTAATAATGTTTTCTCTTTCATATTATTATTGGCTAGAGCCATCCGCCCAACATATGGTATTTATACTATGTTTTTTAAGCCAAAAAAAGTAATAAAACCAAAAAATGTAAAAACGTGTGGGGGTCAATAACGAGCCTCTTAGTTTAAATAGGTTAATAAAAAAGCAAATTTTTAAATCAATTTAGCTTATATTTCTCTGGGGTGGGCCAGACGGCACTCTGGGGAGGGCCTGGCCTCTCTAGTCCCCCCGCTAGTTACGCCTATGATGTTTGCTAAACCTAATTATTTTTTTAACTACCTTTAGAATACCTATGTAAGATTTCTTTAATTTGTGGTTTACAGTGAATCTTTTATCATGCCGAATATGCATAGTTTAAGTTAGTTAAGATAAACTTCTTTTGTATCTACCCAAATATACAGTAATAAACATTTGTTGCAAGAATTAAGAACACTGGCCGAATCCTCCTTGAGCACTAGCCGAATCTACCTTTGGGGTGGAGGATTCGGCCATTTTACAGATATTTTTTATTTAACTCTCAAAATTCTGTAACACATTTTTCAGCTCCATCCCGGTTTCAGAGTGACGTAGAAATGCCTTTACACAAATTATTATTATTTTTTAAACATTTGATTTTTTATAAAATTGTTACGGCAATTTGGCCGAATCATCCACTCTCCTCTACTTTTTCCATCTTTTTTTAGGAGGAAAGGCCAGGTTTTTATGTCATCATTGGTATAACTTCATAATTAGCTTAGATGGTGTTGATGATTGTAAAACCTTAAACTATGCTTGATTGTATCAAAATCTCAAGAAGCTCTCTCTTCACAAAAGCCATCGCCTATGTCACCGGGAAATATTGCGATAGTATCTGGTGCCTTCATCGTTCGTGATTTTGTGGTGAAATTGTTTCTGTGTTTATAATTCTAGGAAATGGTTTCTTCTTCTTCAAGCATGTCATTTGTAACATCGTTTGTATTTGGCATCTTTATTAATGTAGATTCTTCTATTTCCACTTTCTTAATTTTTTTTGTTCAAGATTGCTGTAGTTAAGGCAAGTAATCTTGCAAACTATGAAACGAGGTGTCCTTGTTGTCCCCACTGTAATTGTCACTTGTTTCGAATGCAGTTATTTTGTCTTTTCTATGTACGTTTGCATAAAATGTATTCCATTCATTGGTCTTCAAGTTCCCGTTTTTTTCTTGCACTGTTTGCTATCTGATTGAGAACATGGTGACTTTTTCAGTCGGTATTTTCTTTAAAAGTAGATAAAAATGATTTTTTTTAATATTCTAGAATCGCAATGATCGATCTTTCCAACCTGCTTTTCCATGTCAGTGTCGGTGTATCGAAACATTTGCCCCTTTATAGGAGGCATTTTCAATCTTATTTGTAACAGATGGATAGCAATACTGTAGAAGAAATGCTAAAATTAACGCACTCTACATTGCGCTTTTGCGCTAGTACTTGACACTAGCGTTAACTACTAGAAAATAAGAATATTTTTGTTTTAGTGCTTGACACTAAGTTCACACCTCATTTTGAAGTTAAAATCAGCCTTCCATTATAACAGACAGTTAGCTTAATCGCCAGGCTACAAAACAGCGTGTCTATATTCATAATCATTCAAAATTTCACTAACGAAAAAAAAACCTTATCTTCTTAACACGTTTTCTCACTAAACAATTCAACGCAACCACAAGATTTAAAATTGACGGATAAATCCAAAGTTTGCCGCCAATTTTAAATACATATTCTTCCCGTAAGTTGGAAGTACGCGTATAGATGGTGATACTTGTTTCTAGCGTTCAAGGCCAACTAAATCTATAGGAACAAAGTCTTTGTCCTTATCAGGCCGTCTTATTCATCTTCACACTCTCTCTAACTTTCAGAACAGTCATATACAGTGACTATATTAATGACAGTGTGGTCAATTTTGGTCCTGTTTTTGTTTGGTTGTTTTAAAATCCGCCATTAAGAGTTGTTTCAAAGTCCTATTGAATATTTTTAGCAGTGTACGCATATTTAGTTACTAAAAGTTAGTAATGTCAAAATAAGACATTGACATTTTATAAATTATCTAAAGTAGCTCAGTTACTGAACACGGCCTGAGCGTCAAAATAAATATTGTATCATCATTGATGTACACTTGTGTTATTTTATACACAAAAATAAAGTAAGTATAGTCCATTTACTTGACATCTGCACTGTCAGTGTCAAATTTAAAAAAAATGTCTATACTGTAACTCAAAAATAATGTGTTTTTTATTAGACTGTACAGTAATTTAATTGTTAAAATGTGAAAAATAGCAGTGGTACCAACATAATTTCAGTTTGACAGTGCAGATGTCAAGTAAATGGACTATATGAATGCAAACTAAATTTTAACCAAGGAATAGTTTTGACTTTAGTAATATTTTGTTACTAAATGTACACGGTGTAACAAATGGAGTGAATGCGGTACAGGCGACCTAACCTGCTAACCTCGAATTTGACATAATTGTTGTGTCAGTCATAATTAAAACTCCCTAGGTAAATTTCTCTCCTCTAGGGAAAATTCATTATTTCTGTCACGATTTTGGTATCGTAGAAACCGTGTTTTTTCCCAGACGTGAAAAAATTACTATTTTCGGATTATTTATGGTACAAAAAATGGCACATTAAAGTCTTCTTACTTTATAGTAAACTATTAAAGTTCAAGTACTTAAAAATTATACGTCAGTTGTAAACATGAAATTTGAAATGATTTAAAACTTTTTATTTAAAATTCATTAAACTTGCAATATGAAATAAACCGTTGTATTCACCACGAACGAAAAGTATTTTTAAAGGTTCTCGCAAGTAACTCCGTCCTCGGCTGACGCCTCGGCCGTAAGCAACTTCCTCGTCCTTTAAAATGTCACTTTTCGTTCTAGATAAATAAGCTACTATTATTAAATACCACCTGAATTAGAATATACCCAATTATATGAAAATCACAGATCTGTAACGTTTGCGCGCCAATTCTAATAGTTTATTTTCCATATTGTCACTGAACCAGTGACATTCTACAGTTTTGGAAAGTGTTGAAAAATTTTCTGTTATTTCTGACGTTTTGAATAGTTATTTTCTCGATGTGTGGACTATTTCCCAAATATCTGTATCGGCAAGCAATGAATATGACATTTATACCTATGCACAACGACAGTTTAAATGACGGTTTTGAAATACCACCTTGATTAAAACAGCATATTTCGTGGTTACCATGGATACAAGTAGTAAAAAACTGATTTAATCCCAAAATTTTGATTTTTTTACCATTATAAAAACACATAATTGGTTGAATTTTGAAAAAGCATGGCATTTGATTGGATAATAAGAGATGAGGGAAATAGTCTTCATCAATAAATCCTGGTTCAATGTATTCTTTGTTTTGAGAAAAGAGTGCGGTAATAAAGCTCTCAACGATACTAAATTTAATTTGGTAAATAGTCTATCACAACACCGACGAAGCTAAATACACTACAAACCGACACTGTATGTGCGACAATGTTGATCGTTATTGTATGATGTGTTATGCCCTTGTTTAAATACCCACCAACATTTAGCCTTATGAGATTACGAGAAAACGATTTTGATATCAACTTATGTAACAGATAAAATAATACCTTGTTAACACCTCATTTACATTTTTTTTTTGAGAAATTACACATTTATGTGATAGTTATATGATTAGTGGGATAGAAACGGTATTACAGCACTACGAGTGTGGAGAATTGCAGATGACGAGGCTGCACACCGAGTCATATGTAATCATACGAGGTACTGTCATATGCTCTAGCCCACGTATAATATATAATTTCCCCAAAATTGAGAAGAGTGCATTAAGAAAAATATCAGATTTGCTATTTTCAAAAATATTTTAGTAGGCAAATGTCAGAAGTCAATTTTATATATTCTTATATAGGTATTCTTTGTCTGGGTTTTGCATTCATTTAATAAAATTTGATTTGATTAATGTTACTTCCATTACACCACTAGCGGTGTAATTAGCTTCACTAACGATTGAATGGATTTCGGGAAAAGATATTCTGGCGACCGTGACTCGCCTTGTCCCAGGCCATGTTCCTATATGGAATGAAGTGCCCGAACTTTACCTTTACCTAATGGAAATAGTGTCAAATGAATGACGTAATAAGTCCTTATTAAAGAAGTTCTAGATAAACAATTTTATGTCTTATTAAAGTCTGCACAATGCCCTTTTTCTGTGACGTCATAAATAACAAAGCATAGCGTTACAAATGGATGTCTTATATTAAGTGAAATTCTAAAAAATAATATTTAGATCACAGATAATCAGAAGAAATTTGATATGTATGACAATTCGCATTGTCAAATCAGTGGTAAGTTGGTACCATTCCCAACCATTTTACTAAGTAACTTTTAGGTTATCGTGTTGGTGACACTTGCAAGCTCTTAGCTGTCAAACATTTCAAACTTCTAATTAATTATTGTCAATTTATTTATAGAAATTTTTTGTACTGGAATATACAAAGTGCCGATGCACAAAACTTACAACCGCAGAACTAACGGGCTTGTACTGAATTCAAAGACTATCGTGAATGGTCGAAAATGTCAAGCGCCAATTTCTGCCCAATTACTTACTTCGATGCGTCTATGCATTTACACCAATAGTTGATCATCCAATTCCAATTCATTATTTAGGTTATGAAGAAACACTAATAGGACAAAAAACTGTGTATGCACCACCGGCATTACTTGATGTTTATACCTTCGGGCGACTTTTAAATTTAAACCCTGGGGCCAGGGGTCCTCGGTCTAGTAAACTTTTTGCCTTCGAGCGGGCATAAACATATTTTGACGCATGGAAAGTGTCAAACAATGTCCTTCTTTAGGAAGTGATATTCCAAGATAGTTCTTTATAAAACGAATATTTAAGGTGCTACGTTTTCGGACGCGTGAGAATTTACTAGCCTCGGCCTAATCGGCCTTCAGCCAAAAAATATATCCTCGTTCGTTATATGCTCTATATCACGGCCATCTGGATTAGCGTGCCTGACGGCTCTTAGCGGCCTGTTCATTTGCGACAAATAGCATTACAAAGTTGTGACTCGGCATATCCGGGGATTGAAGTTCAGAACCACGCCAGCCGGTTTGAAACTTAGCTTTTATCTGTCAGATTATTGTTCTGTGACACGTTAAATTAGGTTAGTTTTACGACATTTTTGTACGAAAAACTACAAATGGATTTTCACAGAAGCATCCTTCGAACATATAAGACTGGAACGAGCATACGGCATGGCAGATGGTTCAAAGAAGATTGACAAGGACAGATATATAATTGGAAATAAGAGCTTGTGCGCAGGAGCACGGTAAATTTTAACTTCGCAAGTGGCGGTAAATTTGACGTCGTAAGCGGCGCAAATTACTTACATGTGATATATAACTTCTGGGTTTCGTATTTTACAAATATAGCAATTCATTCTTGCAACTAATTCTTTTCGTTAACCACTATTCAAAGCACAACAACCAAATTCACAACAGCACAAATTAATTCAAAAACAACAAAATCGGTCATCTGCGGTCAGCTGTTCTGCCGAAATCGGCCAGTAGCCAATTACCGTAACCATTAAAGCTGTACGCGATAGCGCATTACCAATGAGTTCGAGTTATCAGTTTATCCTTCTTATACTTGCGTACTATTCTATTTTCATCTCTGTTGATGTTCTTTGAACCATCGGTTTAACATTACGTTATTACAAGTATGCTCGTTCCAGTCTTATATGTTCGAAGGAAGTAACAAACTAAATTTGCAATGAACGAAAATGCGTACGTAGAAATGTCAAAATTTGTAAATTGTGCTTGCGCGCAAAAATGAAGCATTCTGTGCTCGCGAAAAGATAAAATTGAATAGTAGATTATGCAATGAGGGAAAGAAATGCGTTATTTTGCTGAGGTACAATTTCTGACTCGAGGGCGAAGCCCTCGAGTCAGAAATTGCACTGAAGCAAAATAGCATTCTCTCCGAGTTGCATATACTATTTTTTTCCACGTTGCAGGAAGATTTAAAACGAAAACCTGTTTTTTTAAACGTCATTTATTGACATTTTAGTTACAATTATTTTAAAATTAGTAGCCTTTGCTAAATTTTAAAGTTGGTGGCACTGTAAGTCATTATGACAAGAGCTCACAATTATGTCAAATTCGAGGTTAATAGATGAGGTTTTGCGTCAGTTTATGTCAAAACTGAAGCGAAACCTAACCTGTTAACCCCGAATTTACCATAGATTACCATAGATACGGTAACATTTTTTACTTTAGTCCCTAGGGGCTAAAGTAATTACTTCTGTCCCTAGAGATAAAATGAGCTACTTTAGTCCCTGAAATAAGTGACTAAAGTGCCAACTTTAGTCCCGCAAGTGCAAAAAGTATTTTGTTGAATCCGCCTAGAGTCCCTGTATATAATAAGAAATATTATATACAGGGACTCTAAATCCGCCGCGCCAGTTCCGCCATCTGCAGTTTAAACGCTGAGCCAAATCCCGGGTAACAGCGCCACGCGGAGCACTCGAAAAGCTTGCAAATGAACAGGCCGCGGAGAGCCGGCAGGCACGCTAATCCAGAAGGCCGTGCTCTATATAATACATGGTATTATTCCACAGTACGCAATAACAACACAGTTTTAAGGTATGGAACGTGTCAAACAATAGTCACCTTCAGGAAGTGGTAGTCGAAAAAGATAATGGCACTCTTTTAGTTTACACCCCCACATACACCTGGTTTACGATTTTTGTATTTCGTTTAAATGTGGGGGTGTAAACTAAAATAAGGTTTACGGCAGATTATTTAGTTTACACCCTCACCTACACCTGGTTTACGATTTTTCTATTTTGCTTAAATGTAGGGGTGTAAACTAAAATAATGTTTACGGGCAGCTTATTTATTTTACACACCACTTTTTTCCATTGTTTTGTATTGAAGCATTATGATTTAATTGCGAGATTAGGTTAGGTGAGTTTAGGTTAGGATAGGATAGGTTACGCTAGATTAGGTTAGGTAAGGTACGTTGGCGTGTTGTGCATGGTGTGCGCTCACGGCGGTAGGTGGCACTGGTGGTGGATTGGCTTGTTACATTCTCTTTGCAAATAGCAGAAGTTTATAAACGTGAATAATTTGTTTTACTTAATTTTCAATAAAAAGTTTGGGGTGTAAACTAATTTAGTTTTACAACTGATTTCTGATTTTTCTATTTAGCTTAAGTGTGGGGGTGTAAACTAAAAAAGTACCCATAGACTATAATTTAGTTTACACCCCCTAAATGTGGGGGTGTAAACTAAAAAAGTACCAAGGTAATTGATATCTGTCCCGTTTTGAACTTGATTCCCATTCGTAATTTCACCCATCTGACAGCTCTAATCCAGTTTTATTATCTAATAACACAGTCTAATCAATGTACTTACAATGCAGAGAACACTAACTTTTTTAGAAATACGACTTGTTTTGCGGGGATATTTAAAAGCTACATTTATCTGAAACTGTTTAGTTTATTATCCATATAGAAATAAATGTGAATGGTGAAACAATTAATATATAAACCATGTTGAGAAAATCATTACAGCCCTGCAGCTCGGTTATAAAAACAATTTTGTCAAACTTAGTATCCACTGACTATTATGAACCCCTTTCTTAACTCTGTTCCTATGCAGTTATATGTTATTGTTTATTACTTACTTACCGTCATATCCCCTATCTCCTTTCGGCCCGGGAAGTCCATAGTAACCAGGCTCGCCTTCATTTCCTCGGGGTCCTATTATGTCACAGTTAGCTTTTACTATTTTACATATCTTTTGCACATCGTCTGTCTGTAAAACAACTCTTTTAACGAATCTAATGAATAGCAGCATATAATCTAGTTAGCTTATTTTTCATTACGTAGTAATTGCGATAAGAAGAACTGCTATATACACGGTTCAGCTACGATGAGCGGGTGGCAGACATTGCTAAAAGTAGGACAATGATAAGAAATTGGTTTACATAAAGTTGTAGGTACGAACGCTGTTACATTACTAAATATTGTTGATCATAAACATCGTGACGAAACAAACTTTTTTTTAAGTAGAACGCCCTACACATGGGCAATTAAACATGTTGTGAATAATTCATAATTATTTTAAAATAAAATTGTATGCAGTAGCCTATGCCTAACGTTGGTTGTTTTGGACATATTAACGATTTTAGGCTGAACAATTCTGAATTTTAGGGGTTACTGTAAATAATAGAGGACATTCTGAAGGAAATGTTACCAAAATATAAGAGTTTTTGTCAATTGTCATTCGAGTGTAAAGTCATTGTTCTAAGCATTAATGCTGTACAGGGTGCTAAAAAACTGCAAAATTAATAATTTCAATTTCTTAAAAATAGAATACCTTGAATATTCTATTGTTTTGGAAAATATCTTTTAATGAACTCTCTTCTGATGGTGTACTCCATATTTCTAAATTGAACGGTTTTTTAGATATTTGAGCTTGATCTTAAAAACAAGTAAAAAGAAAAAACCGTTAAAATGCTAATTTGCACTTGCACCCTTCGAACATAACATAAAATTAAGTTTTGAGCATGTCAATTATTCATCCACATTAGAAACAATAAATACGAAAATTAAGAAATGCGAAATTAAATACATTCTTGCATCAAATGCTATCAGTTTAAAAAGTCTGAAAATGGCTGTACTCAGAACTTTTTTCGCAGGTGGATGTTATGACACTAAACACATTTAAAAATCAAAGGAAACTAGGGGTAAACATAGCTTTACGTTCGCAGTAATACTAAAACAATAAGAGGAAATACTTGGTAATGCGAATTACATCAATTTTAAGATTCAAACAACATCACCGGCCGTGGGATTTGAACAAGCACACCGCCTGTTCGTTGCATGCGGTTACGAAGCACTCCTCGAATGCTTAAGTTGGGGCTGCATTAAATAGAGCTCATTTTTCATTGGGTCTTTTGTCTCCCTTACAACATTTACCCTGTATCTGTTGGGCCACATTTTTGTCAATGTTAAAACCTGAGCTTTATGAGAATTATTACTTTTATCTATTTCGCAAATAAAAAAAAAACAAAATGTTATTGCCTATTGCTTTAGTATCATCAGAAACGTAAAGATATTTTTACCGCTAGTTTCCTTCAAGTTTTAAAATTATTTAGTGTCTCAACGTTCACCCCCGCTGAAAGTTCTGAGTCAGACCATTTACAGATTTTTATTATGTGGAACATCATGATATATTTTTGTATTTTTGAAAAATCCTTTTTATGAGCTTTCTTTGGATATAGTATTACATACCCATAAATTCATCTGCTCTTTCGTTTTAATGTTATTTTCTGGATCAAGAATTGCGGGATATTTATTTTCGAATATCTAAAAAGCGGTTGAATTGGGTGTTATTAATTAAGATATGATAAGGCCTTTTCAACAATACAAAAATAATGAAGACATTATGTTTAAAAAGATTCGAAATTATTAAATTTGCCAAGTTTAGGCACCCTGTATAGCGTTACTGCCCAAAGCCATGACTTTGAACTTCTAAGTTAATTCGGAAAACACATAACCTCTTGGTAAAGTTATCTTTAATTCAGTTATTTGCAGTAGCCGCCCTGAAATTAAGCAATTTTGCATAAAATTGTTAATATATCGAAATAGCCAGGGCGTTCAATTAAATAAGTTTTGCTCACCATACTTTTTTGAGGCGTACCAACAACTGTTATATAAGCAGTTTTATTTAATACTCATAGTTTACAAATATGTTCCGATATCCACGCCAAT